>BFEA01000583.1:258286-293854 GCA_003427395.1 Chara braunii
CCACCTCTTACTACTAGCGCAGTCCCTCCCCGCATTCAGACTCGCCCCTGCTCGAGACTCCGACTCACCACCTTTCCGAGCCCAACTCCGTTTAGTGGTAGGCAACCCGACATTCTCCAGTGCACCTCGCCCCCCCCTTCACCATCTTGGTCTGCACCCGGGCGCGGTCCTCGGTCGGGTTCATCCTCTTTTCACCTGTTTGCTACCTTCGCCCTCTCCAGCACTCCGCAAACTGCTTTGATGAGATCGACTCTCCCACGATCACCGTGACGAGCAACTATGCTGGAATCTCAGTAGTAGGTAAGTCCTCTCTTCTCACACGTACGTGCGTAGCTTGCGCACGTATTCGTCGACCGCGCCCACAGCTCCTCATAAGTGAGGACGGACCTCACGCAGGTACCAAGGCAGATGCAAGCGACTATCTTTCACCACGGCCCCCGTAGTCTGCATGTAGCCCTGCTGACGGTAAGTGTCTCTCTCTCCCTTTCTTTCTTACCCCCTTTTCCTCCTCCATCACTCTCGTCAACTCCCTGTTCTCTTCTCCTTCACCATCTGTTAGCGCACTTGTTACGACAGCGCTTCCTTCTCGAAACTCTACACAGTCAGTCGAAAGCTCCCGCCACAGGCCGCGCGGTCTTATAGCGGCGTTGGCCAGAAAAAGCACCTCCGAGACGACTAGTCCCAGAGCACTTACCACCGGTTGTCTCGAAAGACCAGCGGCACAGGCAATGGCCTAGTGGCAACAGTACTGGCTAGCCGGTCCTTGGCAATTTAGAAATGTCAGATTTTACTCATCAAGTGTCATCATCTGAACTCGAACTCGGGTCTGTATTTCAACAGTTCATGAGTGTACCACTGAGCTAGGCTCTTGGCACTCACAGTCGGTCCACGGAGCGATACCGGGTCACGTCCCAAAATGGGACTTAAATAAGAAAAGAATAAAATAAAAATAATAATTAATAAAAAAATTTAGAAAAATTAGGAAAAATCGGAGTAGGGGGGGAACCATGGGGACTCGTCCCTTGGCCCCACCTTACGGGCCCGCGGTCGGAACTTCTCGCAAAACCAAGGGGGATAGTCTCTCGGGACCCTCGACCCCTCGGTTTAACTCCGTAGCGCTCCTCCGCTCCTCTGCTGCTGCGTGCCGGCCTCGATCCCGAGATCTGCTAGCTGAAAGTTCAGTACGTTAACCAATAGGGCTAGGCCCTAGTCTGAGCATAGGACTAGCGGATTTCTATATCAATAGTATCCGCAGCTGGCCTGGGCCTGCAGCATCCAGCCAAACCCTCCGCTTGCCTTTTCATTCAAGTCCACGGCCTCGTAGGCACGTGCTTGTCGTTCGGGTGGCAATTCTTCCCTTGGCTTGCCATGCGCCCATCCTAGCCATGTTACGGCCATGGGTCGAGGCTCCCTCATTCCACCACTTTTCCTTCAAAGGTCGTTCTTTTCCCGCTTCTATTGTCGGAAGAACCCGACCTTTCGCTCGCTCCTCTCCTATACTGCCCTTACTAGACTTATCGGTGGCTCTGACTACCGACGACCCATGGTCAATTTCGGTGCTTGCACATCTTCCACAATGCGGTCCCAAAATGCCGCCTTTTCGGTAAGTCAAACAAAACTTCCCTTTCTGTCGTAGCCTCGATGGTTAAACTCCGTGCTGACCGCTACTTCGTCAGCGTGTCCTGCGGCTCGCGCAACGCTCATTTTAAAATTCCAACCTACTCCTAGCCCGCATTCCCTAAGCGAGATCAATGGTTTATACTAATCATCTAGCTAGCCTAACGCGTGCCCACTAGACGCACGCCCACTAGACGCACGCCCACACGCCGCTCCCAACCCCTGGGAGTTGGTTGTGGTCACCCAGAAATGGGACACTCTCTCGGATACTGCTGAAGACGCATCTTCTATGAGATGCAAAAGTGTGCCCAAATACCCTTGTAAGGGTGTTCGGGCCGACAGTTTTTCGAACCCTATTAAGCGACGCCCCCGTCGCGTCGGACAATCAAAACTATAAATTCAACAAAATCACATTTCCTGACGAGGAAGTAACCAATACGATTAGCCGACTCGACTCTGTTCGAGGTAGTCTATCAATCTCTCCCCGTCACGGTGATCCACTGCCAGGGTTTTAACCTGGGTCTCCCGCGTCCTGGCCTTGGAGTTAGGGGATACTTTGTCTCGTACTACAACGTAATACCAGGTAGTAAGTTCATAGTCCTCTCCCTTCATCATAGACATCTGCCGGTTCATCGTTGGGTATCATGTTTAGTCATCGTCCCGCGCACGGGGTCATAACTTAGGACGCGGGCCCTAACCGAGACCTCTTTTAAATACGGGGCACCTTTAGTCCCTAAATGGTAATGTTTTACCATCTCAAGTATCCACTCATAATGAACATCCATCCTGGAGTCTGACACAGGTGGTTTCTAGGTCTCCATCTTGGCCCACCGCGGAACGGTCGATCGTGCCGAATCCACGGCCCATCGCATTGTTGTGTAGCGATGATGCCCTCGTTGGTTACGCAACGATAAGCAATTATTCCTATCTTGGTACCCCGAAGGGTCCCGACTCCTGACTTAGTCGACCCCAATGACCTTCCCTCTAGCTAAGCCTCTCCGGGCGGCCGACCCTTTAAGACTTAACTTTTTGTGAGCCATGGTCCCGCTGCCAGGTTGTGCCGGTCAGCGGCCCTCGCTGGGAGTTAGGTTCCACAGTTCCAGCGATGCTAAGTATAGCCCCTTAGCTTGGCCTCACAACATATGCCCCTTAGACTGACTTCATTGTGGTTTGGCATTCTCTCTCAAAATTTTTCAGCATACTGCCCACGGGACTACGTGGAGGGATAGTGTCTTTTTCAACATTCCAACAAGATACTTAATAAACCCACAGAGGTCGTGTCTCCCTTACTTTGATCAGGGCAGGTAAGGTCACACGTCTTAGGGACACCTCCTAAAAAATGTCTTCCAAATTCCATTATAATTGCCAGAAGTTTCCATCCATACTTCTCACAAAATTTCTGGTCTTTCCTCGTCAGACTTTCATGCACACATAAATTTCTCATCATTTATAGCACCTCATTTGAGTGCTTTACCAATTTTCATCCTTTTAAGGAAGTTCAATTGGCCATTGGCTTCCCTCTGTCTCTTCCAAGTCATATAAAAGATACATCTTCAGTTGTGACTTTTCCTTGTGCCTTTTCCATTTATCATCACTCATGCCTTTACAAATTATGACACAAGTCTTTCCTCTCAAACAGACGTGAGGTGCACTCTCTTTCCCTGTACTTATGACTTCGTCTGTTATTGTAACAGGTATGCCTAAGTACAGAGGAAGATCGTGCAGATCAAGTCATTTTACGACATTTATTTCATCACAACAATCATTCATATGAGCAAGTCCACAAACTGAAAGTGAGTGTGACACACCACTCAAAAAGAAAGAAGTCTGAGACTCGCATATGCGCACTGAATCTGGGGCCTTGCAACAATCAAAGGCTCCCGTCCATATCGAAAACGGTCAAGGTATCGTACAAAGAATCCAAGCATCACACAAAGAGTCTCGGTATCGTACCAAGTGTCACAGTATCCAGCAACAAAATCAGAGTATCCGAACGAAGTGTCAAAGTAAAAGTCAAGGTAAAAAGAAATCAGGATCTCACACCGCTCTGAACGAGAAAGAATCATAAACTCACACAAAAGCACTATCTAAGAACACTTCACACCATACTAAAGAAAAACAGAGTAATCAAAGTCACACTCAATGTCACCCTATGTACCATTAATCCAGAAAGTCTATAATGCGAAGGTAACCATCTAAATGTCGGCTCTAGTTACTGATGTACACGGGCATGATCCAATCCTCCATGTGTCCTCCTATATACAATCATCCATCAGTTACTAAGTCAGAGATGTCTTATACATGCTAATTATAGATCTTTCCGGACCCTATCAATGGACCCTACTCCTGATCACTCATAACCATCTGCAGCTGCCTATACAATTACGCTCTCACCCCATCATGAGTCTTAGGAACTAGGTTCCCATCCCTATCTCTCCACCTCCCAGATGCCTCCCTGGTGACCAAGCCATTTGCCTCATCTTTGAGGCTCTTGGGACAGTCGCCAGACCTATGCTTGCCCCTCTTGCAGTAGAAGCACTTGCCAGGCCTCCTTTGAGACATTTTGCCTTCGCTCTGCGAGGGCACTGATGAGGGGGTTGTTGTAGCCTCGCTCGTAACTTCCTGCTGAGGAGCCCCTGAAGGAGTAGGACAGGCCGCTCTATCGTCTGTCTGCGCCACTTGTTCATCTCCTCATGTCTCTGGCCCAGAACCAGTAGCCCAAGATCCCAATGCCTCCTCCAGTCCTGTAACAAGAGGCATACCCTGAGGTATGGTCGACTCCTGACACTCCTCCAGGTTCTCTCCCTCAGGCATGGCTTGCCTTACAGCCTCCGAGGCTTCCTGCACTCTTGTAACTTCTTCCTGAGTGATCATCGGAACACCCTCATCTTGCGTGGACTCTGCCTGCTGCGTTGTATCCCCCCTCCTCTGTATCTGCTCAAATGCCAAAATAAAGGGCATTTGCCATTCAAATTCATCGACCTCCGCCTCCATCCTTGTGGGTATCTCCTCAGGCCGCATCATCTCCTTGTCTAGCAAGGGGATTTCCTCACCCTTTTGCTGATTTGCCCTCTCTTCCACCTTCTGGCAGTTGAAGGCCTCTTCTGCGGGTTGTCTTCTGATCCCAAACCCTTGGACCTCTGTCCAATCCACCACTGTAATTGGCGCCTGCTGTGCACATTTGGCCTCAAGATCCTCTATCCGTTTCTCCCACTTAGCTTCCTTTGCCTGAAAAGTATTTTGTTGTACTTGCAGGTAGGTCCTCAGGGTGTCGTTGACTTTGTTGAGGGTCTCGTTGACCTGTCTGATGGCCTCGTTGCCTGACCAGGCCTTCTCCACCTCAGCCTTCATGACTTCCACCTCCTTGTCCTGTCTTTTCCCTTTCTTCTTCAGATCGTCAATTTCTTTTTGCCAGTCCATTCTCTGCTCATGAGACGCCCATGCCACCCTTGTCAACCTCTTCCCCATCTTTTCATCAGAAGCCTTGGCTGCCGCAAAACCTTCCTTCGTAAGGCCCTTCAGGTTAAGCAAGTCTGTAGAGACCAGCTTAAATCCCGTCTCCTGATGGCTCTCTGGGCCTCCCTGCTGCCTCTAACAGCTTGTCAAAGTTGTCCCAAGCCTCTGTGAAAAGAGGGGTCTCATCGTCCTGAGCGCATGAGCCATTCCCCTTTCTGTCTTCTAGTACCACAGGCTGCAACTCTCCCTGCTCAACCTTCTCGTGCAGCTCCGCAAGGTTTTTGAGTCTGATTTGGACTCTGAGCTCTCTCTCTGTTGTTGCCCTCTCCTTCCTGTCAAGTTCCTTCTCCTTTGCAGCCTGATCCTCACTCTGCTCCTGCCCCTGTGGCTCATGAGCCAGCTCTGGCTCCACGCCTGACATAGGGCATTCCTGAGAAGGCTGAGGAGGTGCATCCGATCCACCTGGTGCCCCTCCTTCCTGAATCCTCTTTGCAGTCTGCCTCTCTATCTGCTGTGTTCAGTCAGCATGCTGTTCCTCTCTCCTCTGAACCCTCTCAGCATGCTGCTATCCTCCTCTCTCTTGCCTGTGGGACCTGTGCTCTCTCCTTTGTCCATCCCTCTGAGTGTCTGAGGTCATGCCCTGCTCAAAAGTCCTCCTCTCTGTGACACCTGGCTCCTTCCTCTTATTTTCCATACTCCTTTCCTCAGC
This sequence comes from Chara braunii, assembly GCA_003427395.1. Classification (NCBI taxonomy): domain Eukaryota; kingdom Viridiplantae; phylum Streptophyta; class Charophyceae; order Charales; family Characeae; genus Chara; species Chara braunii. The sequence continues at coordinate 264,069 of BFEA01000583.1, forward strand.
CTGACGTGCCGGAGTTTAGTAGTTCCAAAGTAACTTCTTGCATTGGCCCCAGCTTGTAGCAGGCTCCACAATAGATCTGACAAAGGACCTGAGGTGCCGTCTCACAAACAGGAAAAAGCCTCCCACTCCCTGGCTTGGTGACTCATTGAGGCCATCTGCAAACTCGTCGAATGCCCTCAAGAAATCCCCAAGGTTGGTGCCATCGAAGCGTATGGGTTGCCCATCCCTCCCCAATGGTGATGGGTGCAGGCCCTCCATCCTCCTCTCGAAGTCCTGCCAGGTCAGTGATTCCCTGACATAGTTGGCAATGGGCTCTGCCCACTGGCCCACGCCTCGCACCTCTCTCAGCATCCTGAACGTATCCCACCCAAACTCTTTGGTGTGCCTCTCAAACTCGATCAGGAATAGCTCAGTGTTCCCTCCCTGAAAAATTGGTGGTCTGTCCTCTCTCCTAGCCCTCATTTGCGCCGTCTGTCTGGTCGCCCCCAGAGGGGTTCCCATTAGCCCTGCCCTCCCCCTCCTTCTTCGCATGGCTGCCCCAAATGGTGTGAAGCCTGCACAACAAGGAAGAGAAAAACAAGAGCACACAGAGGGTAAGCAGGTTAGGCAAACATAGCAGGAGACAGACATAACCTTCCCATTCTATAATTTTTCTCTATAATACCTATCTGCACATATAAATTTACCTAAATACGGTACCCAATCATACCATTCTACTAATACTAACATCCTACACAACCTATTGATTACCCCAAATACACTCAAATGAAGCGACACTATCTCGTGAGATCCATACTGACCTCATCCCGGGCGACAAACTTTTTTAACCTCGAGCCTGACACCCAATCCTTCCATGCCGTTCCATTCATTTCTTCGATTTGGTACGCTCCATGCTCGCTACACCTTGTGATCCTGTACGGCCCTAACCACCGCTTGTCCAATTTCCTCGACCACTTCTTCTCCAGGAACGAGTCGTACAGCAGCACAGCGTCTCCCACCTTAAGAGGTTCCTTCCTTACTCGTGCCAACTGGTCCCACCTGAACTTGTCCTTGGTTCGATTGTCAGTCACCCTACTTGCCGCTTTCTGTACCTTATCCTCTATGGCTCCAATTTGACGTGCCCTTAGATCAAGCAAGTCCTCAAAAGACAAGGTTGTCTCGAGGTCTTGTCGCCTCCAAGTCTTTAGGAAACTCTCTACAGGGAACATCACATGTCTGTCATACCATAATGTAGCTGGCGCGTAGTTGGTACTCTTTCTGACAGTGATATTCTCCACGAAGAAAGCAACCCTCAGGAAAGTTGGTCACTGATTAGGCTTGCCATCTGTCCATTTTGCGAGAAGATAATGGTACTGTGCCCTCTTTCTACTGGCGCGTTAGCCTAAGGGTGCGCCGCAGTCGTGTACTCGGCGATCACACCATACACTTTCAGCAACGCTTTCACTTCGGCACAAGTAAATTCGGACCCTCTGTCCATTACGAATCTTGAGACGAAAGGATAGCAAAGGTAGTATTCTTCAATGCATCTAGCTAGTACCTCTCTGGTCTTCGTGCGAATAGCCTTACCATCAACGAACCCTGAGAGATTGTCTCGTGCATCAAAGATGTAGTTGAACCCTCTTATTCCCAGAGGCATCGCTAATAGATCAAGATAAATGATTGCTCCGACCTCACGTATATATCTAGGGTGAAGTGGTTCCCTAGGTCTTAGCGAAGACCGCTCCTGACACGGTATGCAAGATTTACAATATTTGTCGATCATGTGTCCCATGCCATCCCAATAATATAGTTCGTGAATCTTTAAGTATGTTGCATTTGTGATCTTATGACCACCAGCCGTCCCATCATGAAGGGCGACCATAACGTCAATCTGTCGATTTATTCCGCAGACTACCCTTCTGGGATTCTTTCCTTTACTTCTCATGAATAGATGGTCGTCTCTCACTAGGAAATTCGACCGCATCTTAAGGACTCTTTCGCTAGCATCTCTTTCTCTTGTCTCGCACGAAAGGAGCATTCCCAATTCTAGATATACTCCGTCGAATTCTTCTTCGCGAAAGACCTCTCTTATCTCACATTCTTCAAAGTCATCGTCCTCTCCTTCATGGATCACGTTCTCCTCTCTATCTTGCCTTCCTCCTTCAATCCTAGCAACCTCTTCTTGAAGCAACGAGTTTGCCAACAGGTACATTCCACCTGCCAATCGTTCATGCTTTTCTACCTGCTGGGGTCCGGTCTCCAATGTGACCAAGTTTTCCCGCAACTGGTACTTGTCTGCCAAGGCCAACTCCATCATCCACTCCACTCCTGACATTCCCCAAGAATCTTCCTCAACATAAGGTTTGAGGACTATATTCGGCCGCGGCACATGACCTGGAGGTGCGAGCCATATAGGTCGTCCAGGAGTAACATAGTTACCTATAGCCAATGACCAGGAGTTAATGTGGAGTTTAACGTCTTCTTCCTTGTCCAGAAATCCATCAGCTGGCGGAGTATCTTCTATTACCCCTTTGTTGCTCTTGTCCCAGTCGACGCGACTTAACCCATTTGCCCTATTCTTGTTCCCAGGAATACGCTCTAATTCGAAGTCGAACATCCAGATGTACGTCAACCACCTGGCAATGGTTGGATCTGAAAGTGCGAGGTTCTTAAAGGAGCCAACTAGAGCAGTTGAGTCTACCCTCAACACAAACCTGCTACCAAAGAGGTAGTTTTTGAAAATCCTCAAGAAGTGAAGAACTGTCAAGGTCTCGCGCTTAAACTGAGAATAATTCCTCTAAGTTGTGTTAAGCGTTAGACTTTCAAACCTTAGCGGCCGCTCTTCTCCATTGAGGTCTCGCTGGATCAGTACCCCTCCCAGTGCAGTCGGCCCTGCGTCTGTTTCCACGATAAAGGGTCGGGTCATCACAGCCGCATGGTCTGGTACCCCCAGTACTAGACCCCCTTCCTCAAACTCTTTCTTCAGACCCTCTATCACTGACTCCTGCTTGTCTCCCCATTCCCAATCTTAACCTTGGCGCACAAGTTTTCGCAATTGCTCCGTCTTTGCCGCAAACCCTCTGATGGACACTCTTCAAAACCCACATGTTCCCAGGAAGCTCCTTACCTCTGTAATTGTCTAGAATGGTGTTGGTCATTCGAGAATCTTGTTTGTCTTCTTAGTGTCCGGCCGACGACCCCTCTCGTCGCACACAAACCCTAAGATCGTTGCTCCACGCATACAATGTCTGAACTTTGTCCCGCTTGAAGTGAGGTTATGCTCCCTTAACAGGTCTAGGACTTTACATAGATCTTGCACATGATCCCAGACAAAACGTCTAATCCTAGACATCATCTCTTGCTCATTCTTCTCTTTTGGCCCTTTCACAACCAGATCATTGATGTAAGGTTGTGTAATATGAGGACTTATTGGTTGCATTGCCCTCACCAAGTGTCTCTGGACCATGGCAACCGCGTTCGTCCAACCTTGCGGTGCGACATTCATGTGAATTAGCGCTCGAGGGGTATGCATTGCAGTCATTGGTATGTCCGAAGGGTAAACAGAAAACTGGTCATAACCAGAATACAAGTCTATGAGAGATATTATGGATCTTCCTGCGCATGCTTTTGAAAGCGCATCAGCGTTAGGGAGACCCCCTACATCTCTCACTGTTACAGCATTCAATCGCTGCAAATCCTGTACCCATCTCAGCGTCCCATTTGGTTTGACAAAGCAGAACCAAGGGGATGCATATGGCCCACTCGAGTAGTCTGAGACATGAATGCGGATCTTCCCGTCAAGATAATTTACCACCTTTTCTTCATCAGCCGGGTTCGGATATCGCGCACCTCGCAGATTTCACGGTTCATGCGGCACGGTATGTATCCGAATCATCGGGATCTTGTCAACATCCAGGCGGCCACGTTCGTCATCATTGAAGGCATAGGCAGTATGCCTTCCTCTCATGGTCTCTCTACCATCAACCGCCTCTCCTGCGCTGTAAGGAAATCTGGTTCCCCTATTATCAGCGCCTCTTCCGTTTCTTGATTGATACGGCATGGTCCATTCTCCGCATTTTCCCTCATCTGCCGTATTAATTCTCGTTCCCGCTCGTAATAAACTTCTTGTTTCTCAGTCACGAGCACAGGAACAAGGCGACATTTTTTATCTACTCTTTCGTACCGCCTTTGAGACCCTTGCTTGAGCCCACTCCTAAAAAAGGCCGAGTTGCACTTAGGGGTTGGGCTCCTGCCGATCCTCCTCTCTTTCCGGGCGTCCGATATACGAACTCCACCTCTCCTTCACCCATTTGTTCCATCATCTTTTCTCTCAAGGCCTCTACGGCCTCCGGGTCCGCCATCCCATAGGTTGACACTATGTCCATAGCATCGCCTATACTGGCCAGGCTAAGAGTCAATGCTTCCGGATTCCTTTCTTTTTCAAACCCATCTCCCCCTAGCCTCTTTCTTTCTTCTTCCGATTCCTCAATCGTGAAAGAGTCAGGATTGGGCCTATTCCTTATACCTGTCTCTTATACACATCTAGATGTGTATAAGAGACAGCCCATAGGTTGACACTATGTCCATAGCATCGCCTATACTGGCCAGGCTAAGAGTCAATGCTTCCGGATTCCTTTCTTTTTCAAACCCATCTCCCCCTAGCCTCTTTCTTTCTTCTTCCGATTCCTCAATCGTGAAAGAGTCAGGATTGGGCCTATTCCTTATACTTCGTGGCCCCGTATTTCTGCATGTGATAACCTCATAGTTGCCATATGCCGGGTCACATAAGACGAGGAACATCGTCTCATCATGCTTATTCAGTATGGCGGTCTCCGTTCGGCTTAAAAATGATCGGCCCAATAGGATGGGATGATCGAAATCAGGCATCACAAAGAAGCAGCTCCTCACTTTAACCTTGCCAATCTCCAAAACCACTCTCAATGCGGTCCCTATGAACACAGACCGACTATTCTCTCCCATTAGAACTCCATTATCGGAGCGGTCAATCTCCATCCCCAGGCGCAAGGCATGCTCCTCTTTTATGAGGTTCATTTTCGTCCCAGTATCCACCATTGTCATGCATGTTTTTCCTTTTACTACTACGTCCAAGCATCCACATGCAACGGACTTCCAATCCATCTTCGTGCCTGTCTCTGCCCATTCTGCTTCCTTGGGGATTATGGTCCCCAATCGCACGCTAGCTACCATCTTGCTGGATAATCGAGCTTTAAGCTCATCCCGGAGCCTTGGAGTTGAAGCCAACACATCCTTTAGGTTCATAAGATGATTATGACCCTCAAGGATTCTATCCATCATTTCCTCTACATCATAGCCTTTTTCTACCCGAACAACATACTTCCTTTTCTTCCCCTCTGGAACTCTGTCCGTGTCCGCCTTAACATCCCTTTTTTTTGCTCTTAGCTCGGCCCTCTTATCCTCTTCCCTCCTTAACCTCTCATCTCTTTCATCCTCGTCCTCTGGGATGTCTACTGTTTGTTTTTCCCCACTAGGTTCAGGAACGTCCTTTGCCGGCTCATTGGGGCTTACTGGCCCCTTGGCCCTTGTCCTGACTGCCTGTGGTGCTCCTCCTGACCTCGACGGTGGCCTGTAAGCCATTCCGGACTGAGGCGTCGGTCCTGAAACCGTTATGCCTGGTAGGCTCCCAGATCCTCCTTGCAGTCCTGGACCCATGTCATAGAGATATACCAGTGGCTTTTTACCTTTTTACTCCTTGACCTCTTCACACACGTTGCTCAATTTGTCTTGATACCTTCATATCTTCGCCACTAGATGCTCCATTCTTTCCATTGTTCTCTGAGCCTCATTCCAGTAACCCTTTTCTATCTCCTCGTCAGATTCTACCACAATTGGTTCTTCCTTGACCGTACCGGCTTTCCTTTCCTGCTCTACTTCCTCATTCTCTCATATTTCCCTTACATCAGGACGAACCTCCTCCTCTTGCCAGATTCGAAACATGGCCGGAGAAGCGGGCGGCTCGCCGGTCTCGACTTGTCTCAAGGCCTCCTTTCTCGACCCACCAGGGATCTCTGGGTCAATGTAGTATCCAAACTTATCATACATGTCACCGTCGTAGTTAGTACTAATCAACCCTTCATCTTCATCATTCCTTCGGACATGGCAGAACTTGATGGTGTGACCCTTCTGCCCACAATGACAGCAAATGACATTCCTCCAGTCTATCCGTCCTCTACCAAAACCTCGCCCTCCGTCATGACTACTCTGATTCCCTGACGCATTCCAATCCCCATTTCCTCCTCCACCGGAATTGCCACCCCCATTTCCTCTTCCATTTTTTCCGCGGCCGCCATTTCCTCGCCCTCGGCCCTATCCTTGGTTCTGTCGACGTCCGCCGCCTTGATTTTCCTGCGACCCCTGTGGTGCCGGCTGTTGAGGTTCGTTTGGCTGGGGGCTCGGGTGGCTTACTTGTTGAGTCTGGGGTCCTGGACACCCGCAGGAAGCCGAGCTCAGCGGCGCTCCCGCGCATGATCCATGTGGCCCACTCATCGGCCATAGTACGTATGAACAGTGCCCAGATCAAGGACTTGGAGGTCCATAACCCGGCCACGGCCCATACGGTGCTGGCGCGGCCTGACCATGCAACTGCGGGGGAGGCAGTGTTGTTGCTTGCGGGGTCTGTCCTCTTCCTGAGCCTTGTCCGCCTTGGGCCAGATTTTTGGCCTTCCTCTGTGCCTTTGTTAACTTTTGAGGCTCAGGTTCCTCCTCTTCCTCATCTTCGTCCTCTTGCACCACCGCCTTCTTTGCCTTTCCCTGAGTCTGTGGTGCCGCCATAGCCTTTCTTGCTGCCCTTGCCTCTTTTTCTGCATCGAGTTGAGCAACAACATCCTCTACCATTCTCTTAAAATCTCTCCCGTCACTTGTCGCTGCATCCAAAGCCTTCCTCTTCTTCCTAGCCTGTCGCATTTGGAAGATGTTCACCTGGTCCAATTCCCCCTCTATCACGTCCTCCTTTATGGCGGCCCAAGTGAGCTTCTTTCTTGGCGCAGCCTTCTTGGTTAGCGACGAGGCCTCCCAATTCTTGAAGTGCCCCAGGAAAGTGGCACATTATTCTTCTTCCACCAACCCGGGGACTTTCTTTGCCATCTTCTCAAATGTCGTCGCGAAAGCTCCCACCGTGGAGAACTCGTCTCGCTGTAACATCTCCAAGTCCGTCTTCGTTAACAAGCCATCCCCTAACTTGAACCGCCTCTGCATTTCTGCCTTGAACTTAGCCCAGTCTCCCCCTGCTCCAGCAACCACCTTCATTACTTCGGGTCGGGTTTCCCCCCAGATGAATCGAGGTAGGAACTTGAACTTGTCTTCTTCGGGTACCTCGGCGGTAACTTGTTCCAGTAGCTCCAACCATTTTGACACCCTTTCCCCTTCAAACAGGAAGATGTCAATTTTCGGCACCTGAAGTCGTGCCAATTTCTTTTTCTCAACGGTCTTGACAAAGTCTGCCGGCGTAGCGGCCGGGCCCCGCTCGATCTCATCTGCGTCCGGCATCTTTATCCCTTTTTGCTAACCAACCTGACAGGAGTAGAAAAAGGCAGATCGGTAAGCAGCTCGTTAAATTTCAAGGATTTGCCTTAAGTCATACCTGACTAGTCCATCTCTAAGTCCAGCTAACCCTCTACTACTAACCATTCGGAACCTCAGATACAACCTTAGGCCATACTTCTAATCACTTAGTCTCATTACTATCTCATACACAATCCTCTTATGTAAGACAACCCAAACCATAAGCTTTTGTCGTTTTGCCTAGATCATCAGTCTGCACTTAACCTGGGTTCGTTCTCTTAAGGACCCCGGTAGGCAGCCGAGATCCCCGGCAACGGCGCCACCTGTCGAGCGCATCGGTCCCGCACGGGACCCTCCCGGCCGCGTCACGCAGGATTATGCAGGACTTGTCGCAGAGAGTGTTTGCCGCTCCGGCCGAGTGTGTCAGCCGTACCTCTCGCGAGCCCCTATGACAGAACAGGGTCACGAGAGGCACCGCTTACCTCCACATGCAGGAGCTGTCACCATCCCTTAGGTGGGTGTATCCCCGCCGAGCTACTGAACCACATGCGAAAGTTTTTCGTATGCAATTGCAGCGGCCGACTAGGCTTATTCCCTTGCTCCTGCATCATGTCGTGCTGCCAAAACTTGGGTCTACTGGCCGTGGCTCGCTTTTGCCCTCTTCGCTCGTCCCATAACTTTCGATCGCAGAAATGGGTAAGTGCGGCGCGCATGGGTTAACATAAATCCGAGCGGACATAGGACCTACGAGTACCAGTTCACCATGCAGCTCTATGTGAATACCCGTGGTGACGGTGCATTATATGGTGCCCATACCCAAATGGCCTCTTTTGAGCCATGGGGTTGTTCTCGACGCTCAGGCGTCGGCTGAAGTGCGTGGTAAGGGGAGTAACCCTTTAGCGAGCGCAACACCGGCCTGAGGGTCATACCATCTTCAGCACCCTGAGGTGTTCCAAAGGGTGCGGGGTAAGATGGTCCCTAGGGCAGGAGGGGACTTTGAGTGGTGGTGAGTTGTCTAGCGCACCACCAGTGACACGCTAACCCTTCCGCCCGGAACTTTATCGTTCCAGCAAGATAACTTTCAACGAGGATAAGGAAAACAAAACTCTTAACATTATCAGAAAGGACACTGTCGGGTTTAACCCTGTGAGGGTTACCCGGGCGTATGCCTACTTAGATTATCATCTCATCAGAACGGGAATAGAACAGTCTCACTTAAACAGAAAGGTTGTGGGGTAGTTCACTCCCACGACAGTTGTGTGGTTTTGCCCATCTGAATCCATAGCAATATCACTCAACATAAATCAATCGAGACTCTTCCACACATACCTGCAATCACATGAAAGAATCAAGCAAAGATTCACGCACTACACGGAGTCAACTCCAACCAACCTGTATACTCATACCCTTTGCTTTAGTCGCGCAAGCCCCAACCTCCGGCCAACCAACAATAATTAAGTACTCAGTACCTTTGTTAAATGACCATTCAATAAAAGTCTGGGTGAAACCACAACAAAACAATAAAATCACCAGGGCTAAAACCTTTTTAGGTTGAGTATTGAGAGTGAATTGGGGTTGAGTTGTAAACCGACGAATCGGCAACCGACCTGTTATCAGTGATAACAGAAAAGTGATCCTTTCGTAGAATCAGGCCGACCAAATCGAGCCTTCAATCGGACGTGAAAACTTGCATCACAGTACAGGTCAAGGAGAGTCACTGCTATGTCCAAGCTAAGTGGAGAACGTGCTCCAACTCATAGCCTAGCTCCTCTACTAACCTCTCTTTCAGCCTCCTTACTGACACTAAGTCACGGAGAATGTCGGCAGCATCTCTCCTACTCAGGGTGGATTGCCAAGTTTCCCCTAGCCAGAAATATTCTAACTCCTTAAATTTTGCAAAATTTCAGCAGCGCTTCCTGTAGGAAAAGTGTCTTTCCAGAATTTCTATGAGTCCAAAACGACTAACTCTTTTCAGATTTGTCGAAATTTCGGCAGCGCTTCCCGTAGGAACAGGAAGCTGTCAAGATTTATACAAAGTTGAAAACAGATAGACCAAGCAAAACTATATTTGGGACTAACTTCTGACACTTGCTTTGTAAGTAGGATCGGTGATAATCTGCACGAACTCTAGATAAGATTGTGGGCTGACACTGATCCTAACTTCTAGCAGGGTCAGTCCTATCCTGTCCCAAGCTTCCCTCCCATTATCCATCTCATCTGCCTATGGCCCCAGCTCTCGGCGATCATCTAAAACAACTATCATATTCCAAAGATGCCCCAAAGTGAGAGCCCAAAGCATACATAACAAAACATCTCTCACAATCCCTCATCATTTTCAGCCAAGTAGTTCGTTAAGTCACTCAGTTCTTTTCCCCTTTTATGTCCCCCTTTCTTATGGCATATGGTCAGACAAGGCCCTAACCTAAGGGTATGCCTGGCCTGCCTAGGCAAATAGGTAAAGTACGTACAACTGGGCTGCCCTAACCTAAGGGTGTGCCCAACATAACATAAACTATATACATAAAGCATATGACCAGACTGCATAACCTAAGGGTGTGTCTGGCTTCTACTTAACTGACGACATGAAGCATAGGACTAGACTGCCCCAACCTAGGGGTGTGCCTAACCAGCCTTAAACAAAGTTACATATGGCATAGGGTTAAACTGCCCCAACGTAGAGGTGTGCTTAACCTGCCTAAACAACCACAAACGACAAATGATCAGACCGCCCTAACCTAAGGATACGTCCAACCCACAGAACGTCAACGACAAGGGCATATCACTAGGCCGCCCCAACCTAGGGGTACGCCTAGTTAGCCTATACAGTTTAAGTCACATAAGGCAATGCGACCAGACCGCCCTAACCTAAGGGTACGTCTGGTCTGCCTGAACAAGAACAACGACGTATGGCTAAGCCGCCCTAACCTAAGGGTACGCTTAGCCTCCGTAACAACCATTTAAGCAACCATGAATGCTTGCACAAACTCTATGATTTTCTCGCTTCTTAGGCAGATAGTCAGAGCTACCCAACCTCGAAAGACATCTAACCCTGCCTTGTGTTTAGAAGGGAAAATAGAAACAATTTTATACTAACTCTCTGATTCTTTTGTTATTACGAGCACATGACTGAGCCGCCCTAACCTAAGGGTACGCTCAGCCTGCCCGAGTTACCTTCATTATACTCTTCATTCATTTCTCTTCTCTTTTTGTTCTACCTGACTTACTGACTGGCTTTCCCAACCTAGGGTGCCCGGTCTGTCAGAAGGTATAAGTTCAATAATATATACCAAATTCTATACTCTGATTATCCATTTGGTTCATAGCTTATAACTGAGCCGCCCTAACCTAAGGGTACGCTCAGCCTTATGCCCTTATCCCCCTCAGAAGAAACACACAGGACTGGGGTCACGCAACCTAGAATGCCCCAGTTCTGTTTCAAGAACCCACAAAAAAAAAAACATCAGGGAGCCGACCTTCCCAACCTAGGGCGTTCGGTTCCCTGTTCAGAAACCCTCAAAGAAACGGCGACTGGGCCATCCAACCTAGGGTAGGCCCAATCCTAAAAAAGGTCATTTAGACAGCCCAGCAAACAACAATAAACATAGCACTGAGTCCACACCAACCTAGGGGAACTCAGCCTTGGGTTGACCCGGTGAAAGCATGCAAAACACCGTCCTTCCGCCTTCCCCAAATTTAGCTTTGTCTGGTTTCTCTCAAAAAAATACCTGACCTCTCATATGTACTTGTTAACTTAACCTTTTACAAAGCATGTCTTGACATACGTAAGTAATAACCTCGCATAGTTGTATTCAGATAGCCCAAGGATAAAAGTTTAGGGGAAGGGATCACACAGGTTAGACGAAAGTTATACCTGACTGCTCCCTGCCTCCCGAACCCCACCTGGGCTCCAGCAGAGCTCCCGCAATCGGTGGGGCGAACCTCCCACAGAGGCCTTGGCCCGGATTACGGGTTTCAATCCCGCCTGGTGCCTTCCTCTCGTAACCAATAGATTAGACTTAGACTGAGAAAGGCAGAAAGAGAAGGTTTAGACACTCAGATCCAAGAGGGGTGCTCTCAGACTTGCAGGAGAGGGCCTTGAAGCCTTGATTCGCCTGAGGGCCCCGCAATGATGGCCAATGAAACGCAGTAAACCCTTCAGTTCTCAGCTAAAGGCAAAATATCATACCCCTTGACAATCCTTTGCGTCGCTGCAACAGCTCCTCATCTGAGTCTGACCCCTCCTCAAAGTCACCGTGCTCAAGACTGCAGTAGGTCGTGCTTCGAATAGAGCACACCCCCCCGTTCTATTCAGCCACAGGCTGTAACAGACTAGCGCAACCGTGAGGCACAGTAGCAGTATTCAGCGAACAGCACTGCCTCCCTCTGCAGCAACCCATTCCCTGCGTCAGCAGCCCACCGACACAAAGTGATGGCAACTCAACCACCATAACAACAGCCCGTTGCTATCTGAATCAACGGCACCAGACCACAGCAGCAATAACCTTTCCCCAAAGTAGTCACAATACACAATGGTGCACCGCGCCGCACCGCAGCCGTAGCGGGCCCTAGCTAAACTTCCAAACTGCAGTAGCAACCGGCCAGGCAAGGTCTGGTCTCACCCCCAAGGTTACCGCAGTCCCTGCAGAAGCCGTATTCGGTGATAGTATACAGCCGCAGTCACCAATCAGCAGCAACAACATTCTGTGTCCAGTCCGCAGCAACTACAGCAGCGTGCATCGGTGTGCGGTAGCGTACAGCGGCCTACCCACAACTGCCTCGACTATCCCTCCAACAAAATTCAGCCATTCCTCATAATTTCATGGCTCGAAATGCACTGGCCATGACTGAAGATACAGCCTGTGGACCAAAACTGCAGTCTGACAGCCTAGAGATGCTGCGTTTGAATAGAGCACGCCCGCGGGAAAAACTCATCAGCATATAGCAGCAGTGCGCAGCAGCAAGGCTCAGCGGTGGTGCACAGTGAAAAACGCAGCCAAAAGCTTAACAATGCGCAATTAGCGACACCGCACAGCAATACACTGCATTCGTGCATGAGATACACCGCTATGCACAGTTCCGTGTGCAGCAAGTGGACAGCAAACCCTTGTAGCAAGCATGTGCGCAGCGGAAAGTACAGTATGCACAGCAAGGCAGTGCCACTCAATGCGATGTAGCACAAAACACAACAACTACGCCGCCCAAATGCAGCGTGCACCCAGCAAAATGCACAACTAAAAGGCCAACGCAGCACAACACGTTTGCAGCAACAGCGTCACATAGCGAGGGCCCAGCGTGCATAGCAATGAAGCCCAGCAAAATCCTGCACACCGCAAAATGCACAACACTTGTGTGCAGCAAATGGCTCGGTTGGATGCACCACAAGAACATGACCGTGGTAGCCTGGGACCCACAAGGTCCCACTGGCGTCCTACTCAGGCATAGTCCACCAACTTTTGGCTCTCAACAAGCATGCTCAAACTTAAACCTCTCACGTTAGATCGTGATTGGCCGCCCGTGCACGTGACAAGCAAGCATCTCTCTCTCTCTCTCTCTCTCTCTCTCTCTCTCTCTCTCTCTCTCTCTCTCTCTCTCTCCGAGCTTCAACTGTCACGCTTGCTGCCCCTGACCCAACGATCAGCACCAAACCCAAGTTTAAATGAATTCTCCGCTACACACGGAAGGATACACAACATTTTAAGTCATGCACTTGTAAGGAGGTAGAGGATGGCTATTTTACAGTTAGGACAAACATCGCATCAGTCAATAGGTAAATATCCACCCTTGCTGATCGACCCATGCTGCTTCCATCAATAAGATGTGCAAAAAGAAAAAATCCGAATGAATCTATTCCTAAAACCCGGATAGGTTCACTCCATGTTCCCCATAACAACAAACTACTTCCCTGACGCAACTTTTGTTTATCACATCTCAAAGCCTAGCCACCAATATCCAAACTAACTTCATAACCTACTCTGCAGCCAGGCAAAAGCCATATTTACTATCCTCCTTCAACTGACTCCGTCGAGAATCAACTAGTATTCTCGACTTTCCGCCCCTTTTTCTTCGTTTCTGACCATAGCCCCACGCACGACTTTCCTCTCCTATTTCATTCTACACTCCTCCTTCTACCAATCCGACTTCACCAATCAATTYGCAGGCCCTGAAAACCCCAGAAACGACTCTTAGATCGTAGAAAACAGTCAAGAAATGAGAGAGTTATTACTTCTTCACTCTCCATCTTCTTCCCTCTTAGTCTCCGCCATCTCCCGGCGCACCGTGTTTCTTACTAACCTCCATTTCTACTACCCTTTCGTCAAAACTAGCACTACTATTACATTTGCATAACTCGAGAACCTATGGCTAGGAAGAAACAGCCGTGCTATCGCTTTCTCTGCCTGCCTCTGCGCCCGCTCCCTTCCTATCTTCGTTGCCGAGTGCACCTGGCGCGATATACCGTCCAGGTTCGTCTTTCCTTCACTGCGCCCAGTACCTCGACTTTCTGCCACCTCTTACTACTAGCGCAGTCCCTCCCCGCATTCAGACTCGCCCCTGCTCGAGACTCCGACTCACCACCTTTCCGAGCCCAACTCCGTTTAGTGGTAGGCAACCCGACATTCTTCAGTGCACCTCGCCCCCCCCTTCACCATCTTGGTCTGCACCCGGGCGCGGTCCTCGGCCGGGTTCATCCTTTTTTCACCTGTTTGCTACCTTCGCCCTCTCCAGCACTCCGCAAACTGCTTTGATGAGATCGACTCTCCCACGATCACCGTGACGAGCAAATATGCCGGAATCTCAGTAGTAGGTAAGTCCTCCCTTCTCACACGTACGTGCGTAGCTTGCGCACGTATTCGTCGACCACGCCCACAGCTCCTCATAAGTGAGGACGGACCTCACGCAGGTACCAAGGCAGGTGCAAGCGACTATCTTTCACCACGGCCCCCGTAGTCTGCTTGTAGCCCTGCTGACGGTACGTTTCTCTCTCTCCCTTTCTTTCTTACCCCCTTTTCCTCCTCCGTCACTCTCGTCAACTCCCTGTTTTCTTCTCCTTCACCATCTGTTAGCGCACTTGTTACGACAGCGTTTCCTTCTCGAAACTCTACACAGTCAGTCGAAAGCTCCCGCTGCAGGCCGCGCGGTCTTATAGCGGTGTTGGCCAGAAAAAGCACCTCCGGGACGACTAGTCCAGAGCACTTACTACCAGCTGTCTCGAAAGATGAGCGGCACAGGCAATGGCCTAGTGGCAACAGTACCGGCTAACCGGTCCTTCGCAATTTAGAAATGTCAGATTTTACTCATCAAGTGTCATCATCTGAACTCAAACGCGGGTCTGTATTTCAACAGTTCATGAGTGTACCACTGAGCTAGGCTCTTGGCACTCACAGTCGGTCCACGGACCGGTACCTGGTCACGTCCCAAAATGGGACTTAAATAAGAAAAGAATAAAAATAAAAATAATAATTAATAAAAAAATTTAGAAAAATTAGGAAAAATCGGAGTAGGGGGAGGGGAACCGTGGGGACTCGTCCCTTGGCCCCACCTTACGGGCCCGCGGTCGGAACTTCCCACAAAACCAAGGGGGATAGTCCCTCGGGACCCTCGACCCCTCGGCTTAACTCCGTAGCGCTCCTCCGCTCCTGCGTGCCGGCCTCGATCCTGGGATCTGCTAGCTGAAAGTTCAGTACGTTAACCAATAGGGCTAGGCCCAAGTCTGAGCGTAGGACTAGCGGATTTCTATATCAATAGTATCTGCAGCTGGCCT
The DNA here is from genome assembly GCA_003427395.1 of Chara braunii. Taxonomy (NCBI): domain Eukaryota; kingdom Viridiplantae; phylum Streptophyta; class Charophyceae; order Charales; family Characeae; genus Chara; species Chara braunii. The sequence goes on from BFEA01000583.1 coordinate 279,346, forward strand.
GGGCCTGCAGCATCCAGCCAAGCCCTCCGCTTGCCTTTTCATCCAAGTCCACGGCCTCGTAGGCATGTGCTTGTTCGTCGGGTGGCAAGTCTTCCCCTGGCTTGCCATGCTACGGCCATGGGTCAAGGCTCCCTCATTCGACCACTTTTCCTTCAAAGGTCGTTCTTTTCCCGCTTCTATTATCGGGTGCTTGCGCATTTTTCGCAATGCGGTCCCAAAATGCCGCCTTTTTGGTAAGTCAAACAAAACTTCCCTTTCTGCCGTAGCCTCGGTGGTTAAACTCCGTGCTGACCGCTACTTCGTCAGCGTGTCCTTCGGCTCGCGCAACGCTTATTTTAAAATTCCAACCTACTCCTAACTCGCATTCCCTAAGCGAGATCAATGGTTTATACTGACTAATCATCTAGCTAGCCTAACGTGTGCCCACTAGACGCACGCCCACACGCCGCTCCCAACCCCTGGGAGTTGGTTGCGGTCACCCAGAAATGGGACACTCTCTCGGATACTGCTGAAGATGCATCTTCTGTGAGATGCAAAAGTGTGCCCAAATACCCTTTTAAGGGTGTTCGGGCTGACAGCGTGATGAAGGAAGGTTTCGCTGCAGCCAAGGCATCAGATTAGAAGATTGGGGACAGACTGACGAAGGTGGCACAGAAGGCCTATGGCCAGAGAGTGGATTGGGAGAGGGAAGCTGAGGACCTGAAGAAGGAATTGGAGAGACAGGGCAAAGAGTTAGAGGCAGTAAAAGCAGATATGGAGAAGTTACGGGCAGAGAACGAGGCCGTCAGGCAAGTCAACCAGACCCTTAACAAGATCACTGACGCTTTGAGGGCCTATCTATATGCCCAACAAATCTCCTTTCAGGCAAAAAAATTTGAATGGGATAAGAGAATTCAAGACCTCGAGGCCAGGTATGCGCAGCAGGCTCCCACAAGAGTGGTGGATTGGACAGAGGTCCAGAAGTTTGAGGTCAAGAAACATCCCGCAGAAGAAGTCTTCAAGAGGGAGAAAGAACTGGAGAAGGCGGATCAGCAGAAGGGCGAGGAGATCCCTCTGATAGACAAAGAGATGTTGGAGCCGCAGGGTGCCCTCGCTGAGAAAGGCGCAGATGTCGAAGAGTTTGAGTGGAGGTTGCCAGCGGGCTTGACACTTGGACATGAGTCGGCAGTACCAGAGGAGGGACCGCCTGCTGAGGCGGTGCGAGTGGAGGAAGGTCTACCTACACCTCAGGGAGAGACTACGGGACAGCAAGAGGGTCAAGAGAGCGTGGGCCAGACCATGGTTGAGACTGGGCAGAGAGTGGGCCTGAAGGACTGTCAGGAGTCAACTATGCCTCAGGAGGTGCCGGTTACTGCAGATTTGCCGCAGTGCGGGACGCATTGGGATCTTGGGCCACTGGGTCAGGGTCAGAGGGGCATGTTGGTGAGCAGGTGATTCGAGCAAATGACAGAGCAGCCTGCCCCACTTCCTCAGAGGTCCCACAACAGGAGGTTACAAGCAGGATCTCGACAGTCCCGTCAGCAGTACCCTCGCTGGAAGGGGAGAAAATGTTACAGAAGAAGTTGGGCAAATGTTTCTACTGCAAGAAGGGCAAGCATCGATCAGACGACTGCCCTAAGAGCCTCAAGGACAAGGCAAATAGATTGTATATCAGAGAATTCTCAGGGGTATGGAGAGATAAGAATGGAATCCTAGTTCCTAAAACTCGTGATGGGGTGAGGGCGCAGTTGTATAGGCAGCTGCAGGAGGTCATGAGTGATCAGGAGTAGGATTTTCTAATAAGGTTCGGAAAGGTTTAAAGTCTAACATATGTGGGACTTCTCTGACTCTCAGACTGATGGTTACTTGTATATAGGGGGATACATGGAGGATTGGATCAGACCCGTGTACATCAGCGAAACCTCATTGTACATAAGATAACGTTGAGTATGATTCTGACTATTTTTCTATTTTTCACTAATGTGATACAGAGTGTTAATATCCTTGTAGAATAGTGCTCATGAGTACGGGACGACTGTCGAGTTCTGATACTTAAACACTTGAATACCTTGAGTTTTTGTTGGATACCCGAACTCTTTGTATAATACCTTGATTTTTGTGATAAGGATAGAAGCCCTGGCTCATTGCAAGGCCCCATATCCTGTGTCTATATGTGAGTCTCAAACCTTGTCTTTATGTTGTGTGTGTTGTGTCACACTCACTCTCAGTTGTGGACTTGCCCATGTGGATGATAGTGTGATGAGATGGATGTATAAAGTGGACTGATCTGCGCTTTCTTCCACTGTACTTACGCATCCCTGTCCCAGTGACGGGGGGGGGGGCGGAAGTATAATGGAAGAAAGTGCTCTCAGATTATTGAGAAAGTGATGACATGATGTATTTTGCCCAGATGAACTGATAAATGGAAAGGTCACAACTAAAAGTTGTGTTTTTTTGTGTGTGGCTTGGAAAAGAGAAAGGGAAGTCCAATAGCCGATTAGGCTTTCCTAAAAGGATGGAATTTGTGAGAGTGCTCAGAAGAGTTGCTATAGTAATGATAAAGTTTGCATGTGTGTAAAGTCTGACGAGGAAAGACCATATATTTTGCGAGAATCATGGATGAAAATCTCTGGCAATTATGTTGGAACTTTGAAAAATATCGTGAGTATCCTTAAAAGACGTGTGACCTTACCTACTTTTGATCAAAGAAAGGGAGGCATGTCCCTGTGGAATCATCGAGGATATTTTGATGGAATGTTGAGAAAGGCGCTATCCCTCCACGTAGTCCCGTGGGCAGGGGTATGTGATCCTTTGAGTATTTTGAAGGGTTTTGAGAGGAAGTGCCAGACCACAACGGGTTAGTCTAAGGGACGCATTGTGAGGCCAAGCTAAGGGGCTACACTTAGCATCGCTGGAACTGTAGAACCTAACTCCCAGCGAGGGCCGCTGACCGACGCAACCTGGCAGCGGGACCAGGGCTTACCAAAGGCTAAGTCTTGAAGGGTCGGCCACCCGGAGAGGTTTAGCTAGAGGAAAAGTCATTGGGGTCGATTAGGTCAAGAGTCAGGACCCTTTCTGGGTGCCAAGATAAGAGAGTTGCTTATCATTGCGTAACCAACGAGGGCACCACCGCTACATAACAATGCGGTGGGCCGTGGATTCGACGTGATCGACCGGTCCATGGTGGGTCAAGATGGAGACCTGAAGCCGCCTGTGTTAGACTCCAGGCTGGGCGTTCGTTGTGATTTGAGATGGTAGACACTACCATGTAGGCGGCTAAAGACGCCGTGTATTTTGAGAGGTCTCGGTTAGGGCCCGCGTCCTAAGTTATGACCCCGTTCATGGGACGATGACTAAACAGGACACCCAACGGTAAGGCGGCAGATGTATACGACAAAGGGAGAGGGCTATCAACCTACTACCTGGGAGCGGGTAGTACGCTGTAGTACGGAACAAAGTATCCCCTAGCTCCGAGGCCAGGACGTGGGAGACCCAGTTTAAAACCCTGACAGTGGAACGTCGAAACGGGAGCAGATTGATAAGACAACCTCAAACGGAGTCGAGCCGGTGAATCGGATTGGTCATTTCCTTGTCAGCAAGATGTGTTTGTATATATAGCGATGATTGTCCGACGCGACGGGGACGTCGCTTAATAAGGTTCGGAAAACTGTCGGCCCGAATACCCTTACAAGGGTATTTGGGCACATTTTTGTAGCTTACAGGAAAAACGCGTTTGACGACGTATAGGGGCGCGTCCCATTCTTGTTGATTAGAGAGTGCGTAAGCATGCACTTTGCGGGCATGCGTTAGCCAGACCAAGCGATTGACTAAGGAGGGCTAGAAGACGTCGGTAGGACAAGTAAGTGCCCCGTTAGAATGTGTGAGGCGGTCACAGCCTCGCACGCACGGGCGAAGTTACAGGCAGCGTCGCGTTGATCAAGTAAGGCAGGGACTAGAAATGAATGTTGCCCGACTTGTCGAAGTCGGCACTTTGGGGCCACGCCATGTGACGGTGCGCGAGCACTAAGCTTAACAGTGTACTATCGGAGGTCGGAGTGGTCAGAAAGGTGGGACGGGCTAGGCTTAGTAGGGCAATAGCCGAGGCTTTTCGGCAAAGAGGCGGTAAAAGGTCGGTCATGGCAAGCTATGAGAGCCCGGGCCTCGGCCACGACATTACAAGGCCTCGGGTGCCGGGAGATAAGCCTAGAGGAGGCCTTGGCACACCCTTGCGGGCCTGGGCGGGCCGCAACTACTCTTCATATAGAGAACTGGGCCTGTTGCATCCAGGCTTGGGCTTAGCCTTATAGGTTATGTCACTGAGTTTTCACCAGGCGGATCCCGGGATCGAGGCCAAGTGCCAACAGCGGAGCAGCAGAGGAACACTACGGAGTGAATCGAGGGGTTGAGGGTCCCACGGGACTATCCCCCTTGGTTTTGCTGGGGAGTCCGGCAGCGGGCCCGTGAGGCAGGACCGAGTACCAACGACTGTCTCCCCCATACGTTATTTTTATGATTTTTTATCTCTAAGTTTTTAAAATTTTTATTTTTTTTATTGAGTTTTTATTTTTTCTATTTTTATTTTTTCTTTATATTTGGGACGGGGTCCGGTACCGGTACCAGGACCCGCAGTGAAGCCCGGTTGTCGGGTCCTGCGGATGCACCCACGAACTGTCGGGGAACTACTGTCGGGGTGCAGTCCTCCGGAACATCCATTAAGATTGGAACTATACAGAGAAGATTAGCACGGCCCCTGCACAAGGCTGACTTGCATAAATAGAGGGGCCGAGCTCCTTCTTCCGTTGCCATGGTGGATGTTGTCCGAGAAGAGGAGGCAGCGCAAGTTAGTGGGGAAGGGGTAGTATAGGAGGAGAGAGAGAAAGAGTTAGAGAGGAGGAAGATAGCGCAGAAGGGCGCAACACCACGAGAGAGGAAGCAGCCGAGACAGCGGCAAGGAAAGAAAAGGGGAATGAACCTGGACGCAGTTTCGCGCCAAGTACGTTCAGAGGAGAAAGGGAGAGAGGAGACTTGAAAGTGATCTAACTCGCTCATTCCTGAACGAAATCGGGCGAACCAGACGTCGATCTTGGGGTTTTGGGGCAAGGCAAGCGCGATAGTGTCAGGTTTTGTGATAAACTAGCAGATTGATCGACGCGAGCATTAGAGGCTGCACGCTGCATGAGCGAGGACGGGAAGGGAAGGCCATGTATCTTGCCAGGTTGCATAAAAAAGCAAGCTGGTGAGGAGGCTAACTGGAAGTTTTGTCGTTGCGGATCTGATGGGCGTGCCAGGATTCCAGGTAGTAGAGTAGTTCGTCCGGCACAGGCAGTAGTAGTTGCGCGGTGCGCAAGAACCTGGCCAAGTTTCACTACCTGATTCATTGCCTCTTTGAAGAGAGGGGGCGGCTTTGGCAAAACAGTGTTGGGACCTGTGTAGTGGGAGAATGGACTTGGAAGCTGGCCACGACTTGAATCGGGGGTAGCTAGAAGGAGAGAGCGAAAACTGATGAGTTGCCCCCGCAGCTGCTCATCATGGTTATAGCAAGTCCACTCTTTAGTTCGTAGTTTCCTTTACGCTTGTTGTCGTTTGCCTCGATTGTGGTCTTTTTCCTGTTCCTTAGCGTTGGCCGCTCGTAGTCTTCCTCTCTCAATAGGTTGGACGAACCTGGCCAAGCCAACATCCAGATGCGAGATATGAGAAAGTGGAGGCACAGAAGGGAGGAAAAGTACACACATGATTGAGAGGGGCGACGACGCAAGGGTTGTTGATAGCCCAGCTGAGGTAGTAATGTGCTAAGTAGCCGACTGTGGATAGGAGGCAGGAAATGACTGAGCGTGGATCTTCCCGTATGCTAGTAGAAGATTCATTCCGAAGCTGCCAGTCCTACGAGTAAAAAAAAAAAAAAAAAAAAAAAAAAAAAAAACAAAAAAAAAAATTAAAAAATTTTTTTAAAAAAAAAAAAAAAAAAAAAAAAAAAAAAAAAAAAAACCAAAACAAAACTCTAAAAATTTCTCGCAGGCGCAAGCGGCGACGGTTGCATTTGACGGCGTCGTAGGCCATACTCTCACTAAGTACACTTTTTTTCAAAATGTATGCTCGTTACTAATATATCTTCCTATAGTTCAGCAAAAGATCTGTTCGCGCCAAGTGCAGTAGAAAGCGGGGTGATCAGTAGTGTATCTGCCCGCTTCTAGCAGAAGATTCATCCACTTAGCCCTACCCAGGATTGAAGTTTAACTGTTGCAGGGTTGCCCGGTTGCTACTAGGAGGCTTACCAAGCAAAGTAAAGTGGCAATGAGTCTTCCGCTGTTCCCAGAGAAGACTTACCTTGCTTATGCACACCGGAGGATTCTTGCGGGAGGAGCAGTGATGAGGTAGTATGAGAGAGAGGGAGAGCGGGAGGGGGTGCTTACCAGCGGAGGTAGGCAGGCTTACCAACTGAGAAGGCTACCCACCAGCTGCAGACTGTGAGGGGGGGGGTCTGAGTGTGACCAGACATATAGAGATTTTGGCTGAATTATGGCTTGTGAACCTGTTGCTGGTGCTACAGTGGTAGGCTGCGTTGAACACATGAGTCCAATAAGCCTTTTTTGTTGGTATAGTTCCTTGGCAGTTGGTGGTTGTAAAACGAGCGAGACCCCAGCCTGCTAACAGCCGCGTGAGGACCTCCTTTACTAACTAACGTCACAGGGGAATTGAAGGATGACTAACTAATGGGAGTACGGTAAAAAGGGTATTAAACTAGGAATTCTGTCTCAATTTGTTTGAGGAGCTGTTGGAAGTTGGGCTATCTCTTTTTTTTTTACCCCTTGGTGGGTTTCGGTTATGATCAAGGCGGATTCAGGATGTGTTTCACTACTTGCTACACGTATTCAACTAGGATAGTTGATGAACACGAGTACAGCATATGCTGTTGTTGCTGCCGTACTCAGGATTCAAACCAATGTTGACACCGGACTGCGCAACCACATAGTGTTGTTGCTGAGTTCGGACAGCATCTCGTGGCGGACTGAGCAACCACACGGTATCAGTGTTGCGGTGTTCGAGGTGTGACTGGATACTCATGATAGGTTGTGCCACTACTACACTAAGATCCGACTGCTACTCTCTTCGGTGGAGTACAGTTGCTGTGTCCCAAGGAGTGGCTGCGGGAACTACTATTTAAGTCGTTACAACGGGCCACTGCAGTTGCTGCGGATTTGCAAGCTAAACGATTGTTTGTTAGCCCGCTACTACGGTAGTGCTGGTTTGCTGCCCACTATAGTGCTCGTTATGCTGTGATCTCCACCTACGGAGTTCCGTCCCCTGTGGCTCACGGCCTGCTGATTAATGAACCTGGCATGGAAAGCGGTCAGGTGCATCTGTGAACCGAGGTCTAAGCAGCGGTTGGAGGTGCGGGATCCTAGACTTACCTGATGCTGTTCAAATTTTTTGCATTTTGTTGTTGGGAGTAAGTTGGAGCAAGCCGTGCGATGGGAGGCTCACGTGTGAAGCGATATGCCACGTCAACAGGCCTTCCACCTTCAGCCGCAGCGACCGCATGTTGCACCACTTGCTCAGTAGGTTCCGCAGCTGCTCCTACTGAGTCTTCGGGGGTTGCCCGGCCAGCGGTGGCCACTACGGTTGATTAGGAAACCGGCAGGGGGAGTGAGACGCGGCAAAAAGAAGGGGGTGAGCGACGAGACTGAGGGCCTACCTGCTTGCTGGTACGCAGCACAGCTCGGGGTACGACGCAGTATGAGGTAACGGTTGCCATAATACGGATGAGGCAGCAGATTGGAGGTTGTCACCAGGAATGTGAATTGTTGTGGCAGACTGTGGTATTTTCAAAACGTCGGCTTCTTCTGTCTGCCGATGCGTTTGCTGTATCTATTGCTGCGTTTCCACCATTGGAACTCGGTATCTTGGCTGTCGGTATGCGTTAAGTTGCTAACTACCGTGACCGTGGGTTATTGAGTGCTGACTCACGGCGTTACTATCTCTGAAGAATGGGTTATTGGCAGGCCTGCGGGGGCACAATTGTTGTGGCAGCAGCTTCAACATTGTGAATTGCGCCTGCAGTCGGTGTGCGGCTGTGGTCGTTAAGGCTATGCTACGGGGGTAGCTTGTTGTTGATGTCGTCAGGGGCTGTAAACGTCGTGCAGGCCGCGACTGTAGAACGGTTGTGCACCTCGTTTGGCACCAACTGCGCAGGCTGTGGGCTTAGAGGAGTGAGCAGACATTGCTTAGGGGCTATTGTTGTGACTTGGAGGGCAGTCCGGGGACTGACATTTTGCGTTCTGAGCGGGACTCGGCTACTTCTGCTGCGTTTCCTGACCATCATTGTGGGACCCTCAGGCGCACCCAGATTTCAAGGCCCTTTCAGAGTGAGTTGAGTTGTCCCACCCTTGGATCTCGAGAGTCTGGACGTCTTCTTGTATCCTTCTTGCTCTAAGTCTAGTCTGAGGCTACGAGAGGAAGGCGGCAGGCGGGATTGCAACCCGTAGGTCCGCATCAAGACCTTGTGGAGGTCCACCCACCGATTGCGGGAGCTGTGCCGGAGCCCAGGCGGGGTTCTGGAGGCAGGGAACTTCAGGTATATTCTCGTTGACGCGTGTGATCCCTTCCCCTATTTGTTATCCCTGGGTATCTGAAAATAATATTATGTAAGGATAATACTTTTTGTTTTGTTATGTATGTTAGGACATGCGTTGTGAAAGGATAAATGAACACGTACGTATGAGAGATCAGATTTCCTTGAGTGAAGTCAATCAAAAGGAACATGGGGAAGGTGGGAAAGGCGTATTGCATGCTTTGACCGGGTCAACCCAAGGCTGGGCTCCTCTAAGTTGATGTGGACTCAGTGCTGTGTTTTGTTTATGTTTGCTGGGCTGATTGTATGGTTTTGAGCGTTGGGTCTATCCTAAGTTGGACGGACCGGTTGTATCCAAGACACGATCACTCAACATAACTCAGATGATACTCTTCCATACATACCTGCAATCAAATCACAAAATCAAGCAAAGATTCACGCGCTACACGGGGTCAACTCCAACCAACCTCTCCACTCATACCTCTTGCTTTAGCCATGCAAGCCCCAACCTCCAGCCAACCAACCATAATTAAGTACTCAGTACCTTTGTTAAATGGTCATTCAATAAAAGTCTGGGTGAAAACTCAACAAAACAATAAAGTCATCAGGGCTAAAGCCTTTTTAGGTTGAGTATTGAGGGTGAATTGGGGTTGAGTCGTAGACCGACAGATCGACAATCGACCTGTTATCAGCGATAACAGAAGAATGGTCCTTTTCAAGGAACAGGCTGAACAGATCAAGCCTTCAGTCGCAACACAGAAACCTGCATCACAGTACAGGCCAAAGAAAACTATTACTTATGACGGTGCCAAGGGAAAAACATCCCCCTAGTCGTAATTTAGCTCCTCTACTAGTACCAAGTCACTAAGTATCTCCTCTAATCAGAATGAATCTGCTAAGTAACTCCTGGCTGGAAAATACTCTAACTTCCCAAATTCTACGAAATTTCAGCGGCGCTTCCCGTAGGAAAAGTGCCTTTTCAGAATTTCTATGAGCCAAAAAATGACTAACTCCTTCAGATTTGTAGAAATTTCGGCAGCGCTTCTCGTAGGAACAGGAAGCTGCCAAGATTTATACGATGCTGAAAAGGCAAAAAGACAAAGCAACTACACTTGGGACTAGCTTCTGACATCTGCTTGATGATTCAAAATCAACGATATCCAACACAACCTCTAGATGAGACTGTGGGCTAGCATTGACCCTAACTCTTAGTAGGGTCAGTCCTACCTTCATCCCAAGTTCTCCCTCCCATCATCCATCTAGTCTACCTATGGCTCCAGCACTTGGCGAGCATGTAAAGCAGCTATCATATCGAGAAGACGCCCCAAGTGAAAGCCCACAAGCATGCATAAACATACATCTCTCACAATCCCACATCAATCTGCCCCAGTAGTTCGTTAGATCATTCAGTTCTTCCCTTTAACCCCCCCCCTCACTTATGGCATAGGATCAGACAAGGCCCTAACTTAACGGTATGCCCAACCTGCCTAAGTAAACAAGTAAGAGTACGCACAACTCACCTGCCCTAACTTAAGGGTATGCCCAACTCCAGATAAACTCTAGTCATAAAACACATGACCAAATCGCCCTAACTTAAGGGTACGCTTGACTTTTGTTTAAACTGATGACATGAAGCATAAGACTAGGCTGCCCTAACTTAAGAGTATGTCTAGCCAGCCTTACACAAAGTTACATAGGGCATAGGATTAGGCTGCCCCAACTTAGGGGTGTACCTAACCTGCCTAAAACAAATACGAACGACGAATGGTCAGACCGCCCTAACTTAAGGGTACGTCCAACCTACATAACATCAACGACAAGAGCATAACACTAGCCCACCCTAACTTAAGGGTACGCCTAGCTAGCTTAACTGCTTAAGTACATAAGACAGAATCTGTCTGAACAAAGTACAACGACGTATGACTAAGCCGCTCTAACTTAAGGGTACGCTTAGCCTCCGTAACGATAATATAGAGGAACAACCATCGATATTTGAACAAACTTCATATGTTTCTCTCTTATTAGGCAGATAATCAGACCTACCCAACTTAGGGAGACATTCAATCCTGCCCTGTGTTTAGAAGGGAAAATAAAACCAGTTTATACTAACTCTCTGCTCCTTTGTCTTGTCATGAGCATAAGACCGAGCCGCCCTAACTTAAGGGTACGCTCAGCCTGCCCAAGTTACCTTCATTGTATTTTCTATAGTTTTTCTCATCTTCTTGTTCTACCTGACTTACTGACTGGCTTTCCCAACTTAGGGTGCCCGGTCTGCCAGATGATATAGGTTCGTATAGTATATATCAGAATTGTATACCTTTAGCTAACCTCTGTGTTCATGGTTTATGAATGAGCCGCCCTAACTTAAGGGTACGCCTCAGCCTCATGCCTGTGTCCCCCTCATAAAAAACACGCGCAGAACTCGGTATACGCAACTTAGAGTATTCCCAGCTCTGTTCTCAGCAACCTACAAAAGAAACATCAGGACTCTGAGACCTCCCAACTTAGGGTGCCCATCCTCCTGTTACTGTCGTGAGAGCAAACTACCCCACAACCCTTTTGTTTGAGTGAGACTGTGTTGTCCCCGTTCTGATGAGGTGATAATCCAAGTAAGCGTACGTGCGGGTAACCCCCTCAGGGCTAATCCCGACGATGTTATGTCTGATGATGTTAAGAGTTTTGCTTCGTTTCCTTGTTGAAGTTTATTTTGGTGGAACGATAACGTTCCGGGCGGAAGGGTTAGCGTGTCGCTGGTGATGCGCCAGACAACTCACCAACACTCCAAATTCCTTCCTGCCCTAGGGGCCGTCTTACCCCGCGCCCTTTGGGACACCTCAGGGTGCAGAAGACGGAAAGACCCTCAGGCCGGTTTTGCGCCCGCTAAAGGGTTACTTCCCTTAGCGCGCGCCTCAGCCAATACCTGAGCGTCGGAAATAAACCCATGGCTCAGAAGAGGCCATTTGGGTATGGGCACTGCATAATACGCCGTCATCGCAGATACTCACGTAGAGCTGCCTAGTGAATTGGTATGTGTGGGTACTGCGTCCGCGCGATCTTATACTAAGTCCATGTGCGCAACACTCTCCGATTCTCACACTAAAAGTTACGGGTCAGGCGGCGAGACCAAAAGCGCGATATGGCCAATAGACTCGGGTTTTTGGTATCGCGAAGCGACACATGGGTGAAGGACTAGTCCCAGTCGACCTATGAGAGTCCGTGTATGGGCCTCACTATCCCGGACAGCGGATAACCTACGGGTAGGACTTTGGGCCTCCCCCGCGCGTGCGTCGTTTGGGTCTGTCTACCCCCTTCATTTTAGGAGGCCACTAAACTAACGCGAGTTGGACTAAGTTCCTCTTTTGAGCTTTTATGGTTGGACGTTGTAGTCCGTGGCAGCCGTCAAAGTCAAACCCCTTGATTTTGGCTACCACGACAACCCTGAAGCTGTCTTCTCAACCCCTCTGCACAGGGTGCAGAAGAGGGTGTGGTCTTCAACTGCTCATGGCGGTTGTCTGGCGTCGAGAGATTACCCCTCAAAGCGCCTGTCAGCCGACGCTCGAGTGTCGAATGCGACCCCCGAGAATATCAAGAGCCGCGAGGCCGCGAGTACCACATAGGACCCCATCCGCATAAAGGATTGCGCGTGTCCGCATGGCTGGTTGTCGTGAGGAGGGCGTGCGCTCGCTCGAGACTTATACAAAAATCCAGCGTGCGACTCCTATCTGATCCCGCTGCATAAAGTTATGGGTCGGATACTGAAGGGACTAGGAGTTGTTGTGTTGTAGTGTTGTTTGTGGTATTAGAGTTGTGTGTGCTCCAGGTGTTATGCGTGAGTAGATATGAGTGTTGGAGTGTAACGCGTGAGTGTGTAGTGCGTCCTAGTCGACCTACGCCGGGTCGCGTTTGGGATTTCAGCCCCCCAGTACGGCGATTCGCGTACGGGTTCGATTCTTGGGCGTTCGACCGCGCATAACCCCCTATGCTATAGCGAACGAGAAACGCCCTCGGCTGGGCCACCTCTACAATTGCATACGAAAAACTTTCGTATGTGGTTCAGTAGCTCGGCGGGGATACGCCCACCGAAGGGATGGTGACAACTCCCGCAGGTGGAGGTAAGAGGTGCCTCGCGTGACCCTGTCCTGTCGTAGGGGCTCGCAAGAGGTACGGCTGGCGCACTCGGCCGGAGCGGCAAACGCTCTCCGTGACAAGTCCTGCAAAATCCTGCACGACGCGGCCGGGAGGGTCCCCGTGCGGGACCGATGCGCTCGACAACGGCCAAACTACCATCCGCACATTCAACTCTCCTCCTCCCACTACCACTGTTCCAGAAATATTCCGGCGGCGTCGGACGGGTGAGGGGGGGGTGTTGGGGGCGAAGCCCCCCCTCCCCTACTTGGCGCATTCTTACACGAACATCCGATGGGCTTAGGCTAGTAAGAAGGCTCATGCTAGGATCCTTTCCCGGTTCCGAACCAAATCGTAAGGAGGAGAGGGGTTGGGGGGCAGAGGTATTTGTTCCCTTGAACAACTTCCGTTCAGTTGGTAAGGCACAAAAGTTGCATTCAGGAGGTCGTGGGTTCAATCCCCATTGGCCTCACGTACATGCCTGGGCAAGCTTGGTGTACTAGCAGCAAGAGATAACCCGTTGGCTCTCCAAGCCAGCGTTGGTAGGACCTTGGCCAAATATTGTTTGTTGGCTGCTATGCAGCAATGATATTCGCCAGCAGACACCGCTAATGTGGGGTTGGAGGGGGGTAGGGGGAGGTGCAAGTGACTGGCCAAAGATGCTCGGCATCGCCGGTTTCCCCGATCGGCAATGGCTGATCACCCTGCATCATCGTGATGAGGGGCTGAGACAAGCCTTGCTCTCGCACCACTGCTGTGGTGCAAACCTACCCCGTGGGCTGGGGAGAGTTCCAGGTTTGGTTGGTGTTCCCCCGTACTATACATTTTTTTTTTTTTTCAAATTTTATAAAAGCTATATTCTTCTCTCAATTTCACCTCGCAATACCTACCTACCACTACTCCTAATTGTAGGCATACGGGGAAGCCCGTAGCAGCCAGAACCGTGTTCACGAGAGAACATGCGGGGGCTGCTCCCGACCTGCAGGTGGGCGATACCAGCTAGGGGACAGCCGGTAGCATCAGGGACCATGCCAACAGGACCAATCCCTGTGCCTCCCCTCAGGTCCCCTCCCCTACGAACATCAGCAGACTCTGCTCAATGCCGCTCGGGGGATCCAGTGGTCTATCTCTAGGCAGTAGCAAGACGGTGAGATAGAATATATGCAAAAAAGACAAGAAGAAAATTACATTTTCATTATCGACCGCCGTCTCATGACATACACTGTTGTCTTGCGGCCTTTTCGCTCCGGGGCTGCGCCACCACGCATAGCGTGGTGTATCTGCCTTTCCTCCGATAAAGAATGGTATTTGTCGATGTTGTCCGTTGGCAAAATTTGGCCCCGTTTCTCACGAGAGACAACACCGGCGAACGTATTTGTTATTGCAACGGTTGACGGGAGCGCGCAGCTGGAGGGCGGGGGCCGAAGAAGGGGACGGGAGGGAACGGGAGTGGAGTGGTGGAATAGGGGATCGCCGTGTGGGTTCTGGCGGGTCTGTGCGAGTGATGGGGGGCTGTGATACAAAAGCGCCACGTGGGTGAAGGCGGTGCGTTTGGGGTTGTGCGGAAGCTAGTCGGTCCTCTCGTTGTAGGCGTTTGTGATGTACAGGCATCCATAGCCAGAAACAAAGAACCCAAACTCAAGGAGAAGGACACGTGTAACTTGCGCGGTGCCCCCGATCCCCGCTCTGCTTCCCTCTCTCTATCTCTCGTTCCCTCCCGGCTATTTAAGGATACCGACGGAGGCGAGCGAGAAGAAGAGAGGAACGAGCGAACATTGGAGGAAATCGTGTGTGTGTGTGTGTGTGTGTGTGTGTGTGTGTGTGTGTGTGTGTGTG
>BFEA01000583.1:293904-304619 GCA_003427395.1 Chara braunii
GAGAGAGAGAGAGAGAGAGAGAGAGAGAGAGAGAGAGAGAGAGAGATGGATCAGCGCTTCCCGTATTCGCCGGCAGAGCTGGCCAAAGTGAAGACTGTCCAGTTTGGAATTCTCAGCCCCGATGAAATCGTAAGTGTGTGGTTCTTGGTGAGGAGTTTGCGGGCAACGGGCACGTTCGCCCGTTCTTCAGGCTTGCAATTTGGATCGGTGTCTCAAATCGTAACATGCATACACAAGTATTCAATCCACATAAATGCCCTCACCAAATGGACTAGCACGGGGCGAATATCGGAGTTGTAGCAACGTGGGAGGGATACAATTGGGTGCATCCATGTGACATCATGCGTGGAATTTCAGATTTATGTGAGCTTTCTCACTTTGTTTTGGTGAGCGCACCCCTAGGTGATAGGGACGTGACCACGTATGGAAGGTTTGTGACAAAGTTTATGCTCCAGTACGTATTTGAAGGTATGGACATGTATTGGACGTGTCTGCTCACTTCATGGAGGCCATCATCATCTGACGGAAAACTGCGGTGTAGAACTGAGAATGCTGCCCTCCGCTCCCTTAACCTGACCGCTATTCCGTACGATTCTTCTGTCGTGTGCCTCTGCCGTCTGCCTATCTGTCTGTACTTGTGCATTTCTCTCTCTCCTTTCTGTATTCCTCGGTCCCTCTACCTCACCCTATTGCAATGGCTTCAGGCGTAATTCAATGTCTCCAGCAACACTCTCAACTTCCGCCTCGGGGTATCACTCACCTGCTTCCCCGTACTCATGTTCCACCCTCTCCCGCGTAATACCCGCGTGCCGCCCGCCAGTCGCGGGCCTCAGCCGCATCCTTCCGGCGCAATTCTTTCTCATGTTCATAGTGATCATCCTCTTGTCACTCTGCAGACCCTCCGCAACCGTCGCTCTTTGAGCAATCGATCCAAACCAGTTGCCAGCAAGGACTGCTGGCAACATGGAAACTGGGCCAAATCTCCATCTCTCTTTCCCTCCCTGTCGGCGATCGGTGTTCTATTCTCGTCATTAATGTGTCGCTCTTGTGGTTTGCTTTCGCCTCCAGTCGTTCGAGGTTCCGGGCACTCTCCGTCCTTCGATAAGGGGCAGATCACCTCCACGAGTTTCGAGTGTGGGAGCAGTGGCTCATACCAGTGGTGAATCTGCTTGTTTCTAATACTGTATGTCGATGACTGACTGAATGCGAGTGTACTGTTCGGAGAACCGCAGGGGTGCCCCGGGTCTCCGGTCGGAAAACCCTCAATATCCGCTGTAATCCACGCGCAGCCGGACTATTCCAGATATGCTGAGCAATGTTGCTGTGAGCCAGGAACTCCCTCCTGACGAGCCTTGATTTGCACTACGGCGAGCTAGGGCTGGATGGATGGCCTAGTTGTAATGTTGTCCCGGAACGCAGTGCCCGTGACTATGGAACGCGAGTCTCGAGAAACCAGTGAAGCACCTCGTGATGAACCCTGACTTTTCGCTCCATCAGTTTTCTTGGTACCAAGGGGTCCATTTCGGGAAGCCTGGTGCTCGGTTCCAGTGAACCTGTAGCTTTAATCTCTAGAAGCCCGGAACGCCTTGCTGCTGATCCTGGACTGCGGTCCATCGATGGATCTCAGTTTTCTGCAGATTGGCCATAAGAAGCTGTACGGAAACATCCCCGTGAGTGTGGAACTTCATCACCGATGCTCGGATTTTCGGCGGCTTGCAATATACAGCAAGTGTCGTGTCAAGTGAGAACTTGAGTATTGGGACTGGAAGATGTACGGGAACATGCCTGTATCCACTGTCGGAACCGTGGGAGAGGGTCTTCTGTCCGAAAGAAAGCTGGAACGTCGCTGCCCAGGGTTGATCCCAGTAAAGTCGAGGCGATGGCAGAATGGGAAAGGGGAAAAAAAAAAGTAGGGTTTACACGCGGGGGGTGGTTGCCCGGTCAATCCGTGGCTGCCCAGGGTCTGGGCGGCGTGTACGCTAGGGTTTGGCTGACGCCAGGATGCCATGCACTCGCTCATCCGTTTGCCCAATGGCTTTTTTTTGTTTTGTAATAAACATAAGACGACTATATAATTCGTATGATGACTATCCGGTCGACCGGACCATGCAGTTCGCCAGGAATGATGGACGAAGCCCCATTGAGCTGGTCGGAATCTCAACTCTGCGAACCACTTGCCCGGCTGGCCAAGCAAGTGACGTTGCGATTGCGGCGGCGGCGGGGTGAGGTGATGGAGGTGGAAGTACTGATGTATCAGTTCGCGCAGGTCGTCAGGAGTAATCCGCAGTAGCGTAAAAGCAGGCAAGCGTCAAATTCTCAAACGACCGATCGATCAATTACAATCTTTACACCGGATGGGATGTGTTATGGTCGGTCGATGTCAATTAAGTAGTTGTCAAGGAAGGCAACGGATGGCTTGATCTTGGATCTCATGCAATACCAATCAACATGCCTAATCGACTCGCAGATGGGGATCCGTCACCCACCACTCAGTTAATTAAGACCAGATTGTATATCTATGCATATTTCGAATGGGTACCAAACACGTACTGTGCGCCTATTCAACCTGTCAATGAAGATAACCAGGAAGCAGCGGGCGTCGACGATCAATTTTCGGCTCTAGCGGCCATGCGAGGTGGTAGACTGGGGGTTTAAGCAAACACAAGTGCACGGCAATATAGAGCGGTTAGTAATTGAGAATGGGAAATTACAACTGCTGTGATGCGCGATTGCTCGAGCCAGTGTGTGTGTGTGTGTGCGGCTGGGGTGTTTGGTTGGTTTTTGGAGGAGGCGGATTTTGACGGAGTTAGCGGGGATGAGACGGCACCGCTTTGTGTTTATTCCATTCGTCGTTGAAGGAACATGTGTGTGGAAGGAGGTGGTTTCGGTAGGAGATTGTGATGGATTGTACGTTTGGACGGGAGGTTGTTGTACGAGGTTGGGGCGGGGGGCGAGGGAGGAGGGGCGGATGATATGGGCGGGAGCAAAGCGGGACATAGGGTAAAGGGGAAGAGGAATAGGGGAGGGAGGGAACAGGGGGCGACGGAGGAGGGTTGGAAGCAATGAAGCAAGTGCGTATATCTAGGATTGTCCTTTCTTATGCCAGCCCAGAAAGAATGAAATAATGTGCCCGTTGCCTTTTCCCTTCAAGTTAACCACCAATTCACTGTAGTGGAAGGGCTTACTCGCCGTCGGAGTTCCCTGGACACACATCTACAGACGGGTCCAGTCTAGGAAGTGCTAGTGTGAGTGTGACCTAAGTGAACATGAAAACAAATTGCTGCCCCAGTTGGATCTGAAATTGAATTTGTTTCTCTCCTGACGGCGGCAGTTGTCGTCGTAGGAGTAGGTTAGTTGTACATTTGTACGTTGGCCATCGTGATCTATCGGGGGTTCCGCGAACGTCAAGGAATCAAGCACCCCATAACCAGGCATTCATTCATCTTTCATCCGGCAATCTACCTAGCTGTGTGCCATCCTGTGCGGCCATTCGTCTATTCGTTGATGCACCGAGGACGGACTCGTCGATTGATCGATTCTTACAGTTAGTCGCGTTTTGCAAGCTCTCCTGCTTCTCCCTTTTGCGGACGCGATTGTTAATCAACCGATGAAGCTGAAACCCGCGGGGGCGCACAAGAGTCGCCCTTGATTGCAGCGGTTGATGAATGAAAATCCATCACCCGCTGAATCAAACAATGTTAGTGCTACGTCTGCTAAGGAGTCGAGCAATCAAATCGTGAACCGCTGAACACGTTTCTGAATGTCAACTACGGAATTGACTAAATATTGATCACTCGTTGAATCAATCAAGCTCTCACCAGCATCAGTTGAACCCAAGGCTATTGTCACCATGCACCCAGCACCCAGCACCCAGCACACACACAGACACGCACACACACACACACACAGACACACACAGAGAGAGAGAGAGAGAGAGAGAGAGAGAGTGGCAGTTTATTCCGAATCTTCGCTCTACCCATCTGTCTGTCTCTCTCTTCCGTTCCGGGTATGTGGTTCCATTCGTGAGAGGCCGACTGGCATTGTATGGTGAGTGGTGGTGGTTTCTGCTCCTTTTATCGTTGGACTGACTCAGTGATGGTGGTGGGTCGGGTTCTTGTTTGATCTGTCTTCTTTCAGCGTCAAATGTCTGTGTGCAAGATCGAGACAAGCGAGACGTATGATCGAGGTAAGCCGAAGTTGGGAGGTCTCAGTGATCCAAGGTTGGGCACTATGGACCGGCAGATGAAGTGCGAAACGTGCGGTGGGTCTATGGCGGACTGCCCCGGCCATTTCGGCCACTTAGAGCTGGCGAAGCCCATGTTCCATATCGGCTTTCTCAAGACAGTGCTCAAGCTGCTCCGCTGCGTTTGCTATAACTGCTCGCGTTTACGCGCGGACGAGGTTCGACTCACTCCTACACTACCCAGCCGCCCGCTTTCATCTTGCTTTCTATTGTCCATCAACTGGGTCAATCAAGACATCGTTTCCTACCTCTGCCCAGATCACTCCCATTTCAGTCCCATCATACCTGAAGTTCTGATGTCACCCATCTTCTTTTGGTGTAATCGGCCTCCTGATCCTCTCCTGCGCCGTCTCAGGATCCTCTCTCTCCGTCTGTCTGTCTGTCTCTCTCTCTCTCTCTCACGCTTGCTCTCTTCCTGAAATCCATTTTCAGCCTTTGCCCTTCCTCCTGGGATGAGACGTACGGACGGTGCCACCCATCGCTCCGCTCCCCTCTGTGTACCGCCCTTTTCTCCTGCCCTTGCCGGCCGGCTTTCTTCCTGACTGCCACTTAACGGTACCTTTTTCACATCACTGCTATCGTGACTGTACACGACCGTAATTTTTTCTCGCTGTGTTCGAGCGCGCTCGTAGCTGTCAGTATCGTCGATAAAATGCACCTTGCCGCTCTCTGTTTTTTTTTTTTTTTTTTTCCTTTTCATTTTTTGGTACCAATCTTGCCGGTGCTTTTGCGCTCTCCTGGAAGAATTCCACAGACCTTTCCCGCTGTCTGTCCCTCTCTCTGGTCGACGTAGATGGCTTCCTGTACTTTTTTGCCTTCCTTTGGCCGTCTTTTTTCCCTTTCATCTTCTTCTGTTATCTGCGCTTCATTATTTTTCTCTTCGCTGCTTGCAGCAGCCGATCCGACATCTGAGGGGTTTCTGTCGCCGCCAACTCACGTGTTGTTCGTCTGCTCGCTCGCGCGAATGGACGGTTTCCGCCGAAGGATGTGTGCTCTCTCTGTGATTGGGCACTTCGTGATAAACATGATCTCCCCGGTTGATTGATCTATCTCCTTTTCTTGGGAAACATATGAAGACATAATTGAGAACCCTGAAAATAATCAGAGGAAGCAGCCCCAGCAACGATGGCGAGTGCGCACCTCGTTTGTGCTTCTGAAGCTGATTTTTGTTCTTTTTCTTTACCCCTTCTCCCATGTAAATTGGGACAAATTCCCACATGAATTGGGACATGCGACGCATTTGTCACAATTTACATGAAAATGGGAGGGCGAACCAAGTGTTGCGATTACGCTTTCTGTTCCGTAGCCGAGGCAATTGTGTCCAGCAACTAGGCACTGAAGTTCATTCATCCATCCACCTATGGTGTGGCACACGGCCTCCAGCGTCGCACAGTTTCAGCGGTGGCGGATGAGATGTGCAGACATAAGAGCACCGGACGGGAAATGTCAGGCTCCAAAGGCCACCATTCGACGCTGCTGTGTTCTGCGAGAGGTGAGAGCAACGGTGGGGCGGAGAGGTAGTGTTCAGGAAACGAGTAAGGAATGGGGTGTCGCAATGACCAGTGGGAGTTGGGAAGCAGGCACGGTAATGAGCGGTGGGGGCCGAGGCTGGGGGAACGGTGAAGAGGAAGGCAGAGAAACTGGCACGGGAGAGGAGCCATGAAGCAGCTCAGTGAACGGTGGGGTCCGGAAAACGAGGTGTGGTGAAGAGGCATTGAAAGACAAGAGAGGATCCGGGAACGCAGCTCACGACAGGGGAGGTGGCAGGCGGTGAGAAAGGGATCATCGTACGGTGATAATTAGCTACTAGAGGGAGAGCGCAGGAAGGGGGATAGCCTGCTTCCTAGTTGCTTCAAACCAAGAAGAAGATAACTGAGGAGTACCTTCCCCCCCCCCCCCCCCCCCGCCACATTTTTTGGGGCAGGAGGGCGAGCGGGACAAAGTGAGCACACCCACTTTGTTGATTCTGACTTTCCATATTGTTCTATGATGAGAAAAGGAAATAAAAACCAGGGACATATCCAGTGGGTGTGGCTGATCTCGAATGGTATTTTTCCAGGGTTTCCGCTTTCCTGGCCGCCCTGCACCGCTGCGGTTTGGCTTTTTTCCTGTAGCAGGAATATAGATTCTAAAGGATGGAGCAAAGGATGTATATGCTTTATATCTATGGCTAACAGGAAAGGATTTCCAAAAAGCAACAAGAAATCCAATACGCATACTTGTGCATCGTAAGGGGTATTTCTAATAGAAGGCATATAATTTGTTGGTCTGAAGTCGCACTCTGCGAGCTTCGACGAGTTCTCATTCTGTAAATTCAAGGGGAAAATGTGAAAAGAATATTTCCATACCCGTCTCGGCCTTTTGGATGAGATCACATGTACTATCTGTTCTAATGCGCTGAATAACAATTATCTCAAAAGAAGGGGAAAAAAGTGTCTTGCTAGGGGGAAAAAAAAGTCTTGCAATGAAAAACGAAAAAAATATGGCATGTTCTCCTTGTAGCAATTTGAGGGAAGATTTATTTAAGATACTTCCAGACCTAACTCAACCCAGTGTCGAAACACAACGGTGTTAGGCTGATCACCATCTTGGGCAACGGTCCACGCCTGTCTCTTATACACATCTAGATGTGTATAAGAGACAGGTGTTAGGCTGATCACCATCTTGGGCAACGGTCCACGCACGCAGTGTGCTGAGCGCAGATATATTAAGCCCCGTGTTCAGCTGCCAGTGGCCAGCAGCCTCCTTCCCCCCCCCCCCCCCCCAAGCCCCCTGCCCTGCTCGACTCGGGAGCGCTGATGTGTGTAGACTTGCATGTGCGTGTATTATACATGTATCAAGGAAAAGGAAACAAAAAAATGGTTAATTGCACTTAGTCTGCCCTCATTCTTCTCGCTTTCAATCCTGCGTGGTGTGGTATTTTTCCCCTATCTCCTCTGAGAATGGGTTCTAGTCCATTGCTATGTGGTATATTATTATTATTAGTACGTTTAATATAAAATAGTGAAAGGGAGGGCGAGAGAGAGAGAGAGAGGGCTGTGGACTCATTTGGAGTGTCTTTTGTGGACGGTTTTATGTGGCCTTGTCTGTATACCACTGCAGTCTGATCCACGCTTTCGTCTGGCAAAAAAAATCAGAAACCCTGCGCAAAGGCTGAAGAAGATGCTGGATGCATGCAAGCAGAAAACAGTATGTGAGGGAGGGACCGAGCTAGATGATGATAACAACATTGCAGAGGCGGAGGAGGAAGGACGTGAAAAGAAGAGGCATGGGGGATGTGGAGCACAGCAACCTACGATCAGCATTGACGGGATGAAGATCGTCGCCGAGTTCAAGTTGAAAAGAAACAAGGACCAGGACGACAGCCATATGCCAGAACCTGTAGAGCGCAAGCAGCAGCTTAGTGCTGAAAAAGTATGAGCATTTTGCAGCTCTGCTGCGTTGTTCCTTCCCAAGCCTATCCCCTTGCGATTTCAAATAGTCAGTCCATCTGGCAGTCAATCAGTCAGGTAAATGAACTTGTGGTTACGCCAATTGCTGAATATAATATGGGAAAATGACAGGCTACAATTGTTCCTCCTTTTCGCATCTCACACTGTCGAGTGAATGTGTGGGAACAGAGTCCCCGTACACTCCTCTAGCCATCAAAAAATGCTGCAACCCTTCCTCAGATTTGTGGCAGCTTGATTCTTTATGGGAGCCATTCAATTGCTCAGGACTGGAGCTTACATGTTCCTGAGGGGTGCAGAACTACCAAATCGTGCTGCTTTGTTCATTTATTTTTTGTGCAGAGCAAGGAAGCTGATTTTTGCTTTGTGCCCAATCAGGTTAACTTTCGCTTCGTGTCCAACGGAAAGAAGGGGTTGAGTTTGGTTCTTAGACGCCTATTTTGTCAATGGCAAGTGCAGGTGCCACCTTTGCAGACAGGATTCTTGACTACAACAGTGCAACACAGTTAACTATAGAATGCAAAGTCGGGATCAGCTTCCTAGTACTTCAGACTGCAGGTTATTTATTATGTTGAGGCCTAGTGCGGACAGGATGAGTTTTGAGCATCATGATCAGCAATGAGGGCCGTATGCTGCTTGGGTTTCATTGGTAGTGAAGTTTGTTATGCTTTTGTCTTGTTGATGGCTTGTGCAGGTGCTTGGCATTCTGAAGAGGATTAGTGATGAGGACTGTCTGGTGCTTGGTTTGAACCCCAAGTATGCCCGGCCAGACTGGATGATCTTGCAAGTACTACCAGTTCCGCCGCCACCTGTTCGGCCGTCTGTAATGATGGATAGCTCTGCAAGAAGTGAGGTACACTTCCCTTTTCTACTGTCCTCTTGGTTCTCTCTCTGAAGAACCGTTAGTAGTGGCAGGGGTTGGAAGGGTGCATGTTAAGAGGGGTGAGCGGTGGATAGGGAAGATTACCAAGTGGGTCTGCTAAAGCGCCTTACTCAGAACAGCGTGTTGGCAGGGGTGGTTTTAGAGAGCAATCCAAAGAAAGAGAGCAAGGAAGTGCAATCCTTGCCCTCTTGCCTCCCAGGTGGATTTCCTACCTTGCTGCCTGCCTGTCATCTTCTTCCGTCAGAGGCTCTGCATCGGTCTGCTCTCTTGTCCTCGTGCTTGTTGCTTCAAATGTATGCGCTCCCTTCAGACACAGATCTCCTCTTCAGCCCCAACTGTCTTGCTCTGTTGGTTAATTTAAGGTAACTGTAAGAGGTTTGCTGGCTCTGTTTCTTGGTTAAGCATTGTTTCAAAGAAAGGTTGAGGATGGTGATGGATAGTGATTACATATAGCCACATAATAATTACAGGTATCGACATTCTTTGGCGGACTAAAATCATCCCTGCTACTTGCTTTTGGCACTGCTGATGCTAAGGATTTCTCCCTGTTTGACTCTCCACATACCCATCTCTGCTTGTGTGTGTGTGTGTGTGTGTGTGTGTGTGTGTGTGTGCGCGTGCGTCTTCATCATGGAAACTTGTCAATGACAGGACGATTTGACCCATCAACTGGCCATGATCATTCGGCATAACAACAACCTGAAGAGACAAGAGCAGAATGGTGCACCCACGCACATTATCAATGAGTTTGCTCAGCTGCTGCAGTTTCATATAGCCACTTATTTTGACAATGATCTTCCAGGGCAGCCCAGGGTAATTATCTTTTCTTTTTCGTTTGTCAGTGCGTCTGTCGTTTATGTGGACTGGTTGGCTGTCCATTGGTCCAGGTTTCCGTCGATGTGTTGAGCTGTCTTCCATGTGTGCATGCTCACCCATCTCATTGCAACCCCCCAGGAGGGGCTCGGAACCCTTGCGACTGTGCAGCTGTTTTTGTCCGGGGGATTTCAATTCCTGCATCTTGTTGTGTGCTTGTCAGTCCATTGGTCCCTCTGTTTACGATTCCTGCCCATTTGGGCATGCCAACGTATCTCCTTGCATGCCAGGCAACCTGGCATTCAAACAACCACTTTTTTTCCTGGAGTTTTCTATGCCTTAGTTATGTTTGTCTTGGTGGTGGGAAGAAATGCAGGCTATTTAACATGCACTGGGTTTGAAGGGCAAAGGTGTGTTGAAACACAAGCACATGCACACATCACGCAACATTGGGTTTGGACTAGGAAAAGTGGATGCCAACATTGGCGCAACATTGAATTCCAAAGATGAGCAGTGTACCATTGCACTGTTGTACATGCGGTATGTGGTCCTGTTAAGGTCTGTGTCATGTACAGACACGAAACTGAAGGGACAAGTACGCAAGTCTACTGGTACTGAGGGGTTTATCAGCACTAATGGTCATTTGCTTGTCTCACAAGGCTTGGTGTTGTGAGAAGAGAGAGAGGGCTTTCCAGCTCATACCTTATATATCATTCCGCCTGGGTTCGAAAACACAACACCAGATGACCTAAATCCGCACTGAAATCTTTCAGAACAAGTCAAAGCCCTAGAAAAAATAATCCAGTCATAGGAAAGAAGCATCGTACTCTGGCCACTTTTGCTTGGCCACTACCAACAGAGCAAACAATCCAGTCACATCCTAGGAAAAAAACAACAGTGGGCGTGCGCTCTTAGAACTCCTGAACATTGTGAGGGTCGCATCTGAGCCGTTAGCCGTTCCTGCGCTGAATAGTGCACATGATCAGAACAAATACTTATGTGCCGTAAATCTGAGCCGTTCACGTGCATGGATGGTGCAGATTGCTGGCCGATCTTAGAATTTGACTACCGCCTGTGTGTCTGGGCCGTCGGTTGGCACGCAGCCCAGATCGCTGCCCAATTGTGTTGGATCCAGTGTGGGGCCTCTGAAGACTACCACCTGGGAAAGGCCTACTGACCCTCACGTTTTTTTTCTGGGTGCTGCTGAGAAAAGTTAGGCTCTTCACGGCCATGGGGAGGCATGCAGGCCCTCACTCCTTTTTTGCCTTCACACCTCAAACAGCCGCTGCGGGTCCAAACAAAATCCGCCCTCTGTACACGTTTAACG
>BFEA01000583.1:305349-341805 GCA_003427395.1 Chara braunii
GAATACTAATGATTAGCCCAATCAATGTTTCAACGCAGACCAAACATACATCATGCTCATCCCAAGGTGTGAAGGGAGCCTGGCGCTATACACAGGGAAGAAGCGCCAGGTCCACACATACACAGACGAAGAGGAGGGGATTAGACGAAGAGGAAGGGGGAGATGGGAAAGTCGTCAACACCAAGTCTCGTTACGAGTCCCAAATAATCCCTCTTCAAAATGTCTGAAGTCCAATGTCGAGTCTGGATCCGAATGTCAGCAAGCTCTCTCTCTCTCTCTCTCGCTCGTAGTCTGCTGATGCAGTGAAGTCAGAAAGTGAGAGGGTGAGAAGGAGATGGTGGACTGAGAAGAGGAAGAAGGAGAACGCTATCTCTCTCTCACGAGCCAAGTACTAACCTGTGAAGTTGGCGCTATGCTGCAGGTACCTCGAAGACGAAGCTGGAGCAACGGCGTTGCAGGTAAGTCCTCCTGGCCTCCGCCCAATCTCTCTCTCTCTCTAGTACTACTCTAGCTGCTATGGCGCCCAGCGCTGAAGACTACAGCTAACGCTACTAGCGCCCAGCGCTGAAGACTAATGCTAACGCTACTACTACTCCTGCAGCGCTCCTCCAGAGTGCTGCTGCCGAATCCTGAAGACTACCGACTGCCTCCTGCCTCCACGTGAAGTGCCTGGGAAGTATCTGGGAGCGGCCTCCCCACTACCTGCAGCCTGCAGGGCGGGCCAGTCTTATATAGTGCTGGCCCGTCCAGGAGGCTGCAACACGTTCCAGACCCTGGGGTTGAAGCTCAAACAAAGGTTGTCTTGAAAATAGGCCAAAAATGGCCTGAGCTAAAACCCTGGTCTGGTGCCTGAGTTTCAGGGCAGGTCGATCTGACGAGGGCCTGAAAATGGCCCTCAGTTTCAGGCTGAAAATACTCAGGGCCGGAAAGGCCCTGATTTAGCCTGAAACGACACAGGGCCTGTAGGCCCTCGTTTTCAGGCTTTCAGGCTGAAACGACACGGGGCCTGTAGGCCCTTGTTTTCAGGCTTTTGGCCTGAAAACAACACGGGGTCTGTAGGCCCTCGTTTTCAGGCTTTCAGGCTGAAAATGACACGGGGCCTGTAGGCCCTTGTTTTCAGGCTTTTGGCCTGAAAACAACACGGGGTCTGTAGGCCCTCGTTTTCAGGCTTTCAGGCTGTAAACGACACGGGCCTGAAAATGGCCCATGCAGCCTGTTGCAGGCGCAGCATGTAACACCGACCCAGCACTATATCAGCTGGGTACCAGCCTCAGTCAGGCAGGTTAGTAGCGAGGATGTTAGTCTACAGGATTAGCGCAGCCCTTCAGCGTTAGCAGCGGAGCAGCGGAGAGGATCAGCGCAGCGTGGAGGAGAGATAGCGCAGCGGCAGATTAGCGCAGCGGTGGAAGAGCGCCAGCCTCCGGCCCAGCCTGCGGCCCAGCGCCAGGCCTGCAGCGCCATAGCTGCCTCGTGCAGGTATCAGGGAGAAAGGCCTTGCCTTTCCTCCCTCTTCTTCCTCCACTCTCTCTCTCTCTCTCTCCTCCTACCCTCTGTCTCCTACTGGACTACTACGAGTATGAAGGATGGTTACGAGTTCTGATGATGTGGGGATAGCAACATTGAGACTGTGAGACTCTGTGTTCACGACATTTTGTATTTTCGCTACTTCTGATAGTTCGAGATACTATCTTTGGAAACATTGAGCTGACGTCATCTTCCCTCTCCTTCTCCCTTCGTCTCTCCCCTCCATTCATCCGTGTATGAGAATTGACCCTGGCCTTTTCTTCTATGTCCAAGGCCAGGGCTTCACAACACCGATGTATGTTTGTGAGTGTTTCGTTGGAGTCTGAATCAGGTCTGGGTCAATCCATGTATCTCAAATCTTCCGCTGTAATTGTACCTACTCTGTATTATCTGGTCGGTTCTGGGAATCTGCGCCATACTTATGACTGTGTTTCACGAGTATGCAACATTTGATCTTCTTTCCCATTGTCATTCTGAAACTTGGGGTGTTTTGGGAGAGAGAGAGAGAGAGAGAGGGGAAAAATGACCGGGCCAGTTCCTAGCACTGCAATTGTGGCGGTTATCTGGTTGCGAGCAAAACTGACCGGGCCAGTTCCCAGCACTGCAATTGTGGCGGTTATCTGGTTGCGAGCAAAACTGCAACAGGTCATCTAGTTCCTACTGGAATGACTATTATTATCTACTAGAAAAGCATGCAGGTGATTGTCGGAGCTAGAGGGCATTTACAAGATGGTAATGTCTAGAATCCACAACCCAGGACTGTCCATATCACTGCCTCCAATATACGGTAGGCAGCCTCCTTATATTCTGCCTTGCAGGGCCAAACGTCTCTGCGACTGCCACAGCAGCCACTGTTCATGCATGCAGAGCTAACATGATAATTCTTGTTAGTCAGGGATTTGTCAGCCTGGCGGTCTCTCATCCATTCTGTCTCTGGACTAGACATGTGTGGGCTCTTATCTTGGTAGACTAAGCAGCCGTGCCTCCTCTGGGCATTCTTGCCTCAAGACCTGGGCCTGGATCGATGTGTCTGTGCGCTGGTACCACTGTATCTGTCCACTTTCCAGGCAGGTTGCAGAATTACTGCAAGAACTGGTATCATGATAGTCTAGTTCTAAGCGCACTGCGTGACAGTGAAATCGTTATTTACCATAATTCCCGGTGGAGAAATTGGTGGAATAGCCGTGAGAAGAACAAGGGCTAACATATAGGTCTCGGAACGACAAGGACATAATTGAAAACTCGTACAGAATGTACACTATTGTGCAGCTATGTTGATGCTACAAAACAGTGGTTCTTGCAGTGGAATCTGCTGCTGATTATGGTTGCTCTCCCGTCTGCAGGCAACACAGCGGTCTGGTAGGCCCATCAAGTCTATCTGCCAGAGATTAAAGGCAAAGGAGGGGCGTATCCGGGGGAATCTGATGGGGAAGCGTGTGGATTTCTCGGCTCGAACGGTGATTACACCAGATCCAAATATAAACATTGATCAACTGGGTGTGCCATGGAGTATTGCATTGAACCTGACTTATCCAGAGACAGTGACCCCCTACAACATTGAACGGTGAGACAGCATGTTGTTGATTCTGTGCACAAGAGACTTTCACTTGATTGTAGTCTTTGAAGAGAGCATTGTTTTAACAAGGGTGATCTGAAATTGGGGGGGGGGGGGTGAGGAGGGAGAGAGAACTTTGAAATGCTTTCGCAGCAGTTGTGGAGTGCAATGTTCAACAGGGCATGGGAAGTGTGATCTCCTGTTTCTTTCTTGTGGTGTTTTTGAAGAGAGCATCGATTCAACAAGGGTGATCTCGGGGGGGGGGGRGGGGGGCGCGGATTCTGATAAAGGTGCCTGGTATTTTGCAGCAGTTGTCGAAGGCAATGGTTTAACAGGGTTGGAAAGTGTGATTTTCTGGTTCCTTGTTGTGGCATTACCCGGTGTCTTGCTTCGACAATGGTTTGACAGGGTTGGAAAGTGTGATCTTCTGCTTCCTTGTTGTGGCATTAGTACCCGGTGTCTTGCTTCGTAAAGGGTCTCTTTGAAGGTAGAAGAAAGAATCAGGAAAGAGATTGAAGTTGCTTCAATATGAGCGGTTTGCTAATGTTATTATCTGATAACAAAAATATTTTGAAAGGGTCGTGAAAGATTGTTGAAAACAAAATAAATCAGTTCTGTTAGAAACAAGTGTCGATGGATCTTGTCTCCGGAGAGCTGCAAAGGTCTAATCTTGATCTTGCAAGCCTCCACATTCTTGTGGATGATGGCAAGGGGGAGAAAAGCTAGAATGCCGGGTCATCCATCCATGAGTTTCACAGGTTGTCACTTATTGCTTAGTTTCTCTTTCTTTCTTCTTTTAATTCACCAATTCCTCTGAGCCTCTTTTTCCATACTCGGATTTTGACTGCGCACCGAAAAGAGCAATGAACCGGTGTGGGCACAAAATGTTCTTTTGCCTGGGGCTGTCAGCCTTTTCCTTCCGGTAGGTTGAGCCCCTGTTAGTGCTGCAGGTTAACTGCCGCGTTGCAACAAAATAGCTTGGAAAGGTACCGTTGGTGGTCATTGGAAGAGCTCGTACCAAGGGAAGCTGAATTGTGTGCAGTATGTGTTTGCTTGATGGATGACTATGAGAGTGGGTTGGGGGGGGGGGGGGGGAACATGAAATTAGGATTGTTTTGCTTGCTAATATATGGGCAGTAGCAGGTGTAAGAGGTTAGGAAGTGTAAAATGATGTGCTACCTTTGGTTTATGCATTTGCTTGATTGCTGCAACAGCGTGCTATTTTCCCATGCTCTCCCATTCGCCCCTGTTGTGTGTGCAACTGTCTGTCTGTCTTGACTGCCATCCTAACTAAAGTGGACTCTGCGTGCTCTCTCTGCATTACACAAGACTGAAGGAACTAGTTGAGTATGGTCCACATCCACCACCTGGGAAAACAGGTGCGAAGTACATCATTCGCGACGATGGCCAGCGGCTGGATCTACGTTTCTTGAAAAAAAGTAGTGATCGGCATTTGGAGCTTGGATACAAGGTTGGTACACTGGGGTGGGCATGATGTCACACTGCTTGTGCTCCATTGGTTGTTGCAACTGACTGGTAGCCTTTGGTTTGCGCTATATTTTTCTTGTTTGTCTTTTGGTCCAGTGCTTGTGAGAAGCGGTTCACAGAGCCCTAAGTTCTCAGCGTTATCTCATGGTTTCTATTCATCACAACAAAACCCTGAAACCTTTGAAACCAAACTTGTCACCAATCCGTAGAGTGGACTCCCAATTAAGTTGAATTAACCAACAGCCCAAAGAAAAAAGTCAAAGACAGAAACAAAAGGAGCGTAAAACCCTGAGGTATAAACGTGTTTTCATGCAAGAATCATCCTTGAGGGCCTTTACTTTTTCTGAGGATCTACGGGGATTTCTGCCAAACAGCCATCTCCAAGGCTCCAACAAACGGCAAACTTCACACACACAGACCTTGAATGCCCTTTCCAGTGCTTGGGGCTTAACGTATGAGCTGAAAAGGACGTTCCCTGTCAAAGACTTGTGGTGCATGTGCGCCATTGCTCGTGGGATATCCTGTGCGTCCAGCCATTGCAAAGTCACGTCCACTCAAGTTTTCGTGATGTTTTTTCATCAGGTATTCTTCGTCCTGTCTTTCCGAGGGATGCAAGGGTAGTTCAGCTGGATATGGAAACAAGCTTTGAAGTTGAAGTGTCATTATCCAATGCTTGAATTGAATGCCTAATGGCATGATGATAGTGGGTGGTGTTGTGGGTATCCTCCTTCATGCAGTCAGATCAACCAATCTATGGAATTCTTATCATCTCGTCGAGCTTTATGTGGAGGGTGTGTTTGTACCAGCTTCTTCTGTATACACATGTGTACAAGCACCCAAAGGCTTGGTTACGTACCCGTCTGGGCTGGCTCTGACTGACATGATGGCTTGGCCGGGCAAGGCCCTGGGCAACCCCCAGCACAAATAAGAAACACAGTAAAACATAAATTTGTAATGACCTGCACAGTTTTCAGCCTCAGATATCTGTTTTCCTGTTTGAATGTTTCTGGTTTTGATCTGATTGCTGAGAATTCCATGTCTGAGCCTGTTCTGCTGTCCTTATTTATTTTATTTTTATTTTTTCTGAGAGGTCCTTATGGTCTGGCTCCAAGGTGATGGCGGAGTTGATGCAGGGAGAGATGATGGAGGCGAGTCGGCGGAGAGATGACAGGGTTCCACGTGTTTATCTTCTTCTTCTTCTTCTACTTCTTCTTCTTCTTCTTCTTCTACTACCACTACTTCATTCTTCTTCTTCCGTCGTCTCATTGTTCTTCCATCTTCTCTCACTTGAGTTGCAACTGAATGACATTCTCTTCTTGAGATTTCCATCATGGGCTGACCACGTGGTTTAACAGTCTTCTAGTTGTAACCCTGGAGGTTTTCTATCGGGTGCCACTAGGGGTGCTGTAATTGCCAATGGTGGCCACCGTCTGGATAGTTCCTGACTCCCTGATGCAACCACTGCCTTCGCCCCCTGCCCCAACCCTTCACCCTTGAATCCCCCAATCTCTTATGCTGCAAACTGTGGAATCCCGGGCTGGGGGCACACCAGCAGTCTGCTACACTGGCTGTGTGCAGCTCCCCATGGGCATGGACATTTTGGATACAGATGCTTGCAGTGCTAGAGCGGCAGTGCTAGAGTGGGAATTCATTGTGCTTGAGGAATGAAAGAGCTTGACAGGGAGTAGTGAGGGAACAGAATCAAATCAGAACACATGGCGGAGCAGCACAGGGGTACGATTTGCACATGCTGGTATTGCACACTATTGTATTCTCATGTTGCTCGAGGAATGGAAGAGCTTGACAGGGAGTAGTGAGGGAACAAAATCAAATCAGAACGCATGGCGGAGCAACACAGGGGTACGATTTGCGCATGCTGGTATTGCACACTTTTGTATTCTCATGTCTTACGATGACTCGTCTGTTCTTGCAATACCTTGCCAGGTTGAAAGACATCTCAATGACGGGGACGTGGTACTCTTCAATCGGCAGCCTTCACTCCACAAGATGTCTATCATGGGTCATCGAATCCGGATCATGCCTTACTCCACCTTTCGGTTGAATCTCTCTGTGACCTCTCCCTACAATGCTGATTTTGACGGCGATGAGATGAACATGCATGTTCCTCAGTCCTTTGAAACTCGCGCGGAAACTATTCAGCTTATGATGGTGCCTCGGTGCATCGTTTCCCCACAGTCCAACAGGCCGGTCATTGGTATTGTGCAAGACACGCTACTGGGTTGCCGGAAAATCACGAAAAGGGATACCTTCATTGAAAAGGTTTGTTATTGGCAGCAGTTCAATTGTATGAAGATGCGTAGACATTTCCCAGTCCTGGTGCAAAGGAATTGATCTGTCATGGCAATTTATCAGTGAAGTGACCGTTGACTGAGTCATTATGGGGAAATTTTCAGATTATTTTCTTTCTGTAACCAAACCGTTCCAGTGAGGATGTTTTGGCGGAATGGTTTGCTGAGCAGCAGTGTTGTGTTTCTTTCTTTATACTATCGATGTTGGTTGTGTGCCGGAAATGGATAGTGCAGTACCCTACCGTCTACACCCGAATAGAACGCCCGGTCATTAGGCTGTATTTTATGCATTTTTCAGTCCAGATATGGCGATAATTACCGGGCGTTCTATTCGGGTGAAGACGGTAGTTGTGGAGTCTCTCAAGGAAAAAGTGACTCAAGCATATGTGTGCATGATACTTGTTCTTTTCCACGCTTAAAGATCATATAGCAGGCCCTCATGTCTAGGCCAACT
Organism: Chara braunii; assembly: GCA_003427395.1. Taxonomy (NCBI): domain Eukaryota; kingdom Viridiplantae; phylum Streptophyta; class Charophyceae; order Charales; family Characeae; genus Chara; species Chara braunii. Next base: position 312,680 of record BFEA01000583.1, read on the forward strand.
TGTGACTTTACCCAGTTGATTTGCTCGCATACAGCGGGTTGTGTGTGATGTTACTGGCCCAGTTCTCTTGGTGACTTTACGAAGGAAGTCACCACATTTGTGGTGCCATCTTGATGCAGGGTGTTTTTGGTTCTTTTTCTTAGTGCGGATGCATTCAATCATAAGATGTTTTTGCTGGGCACCTGTTTCTTTTCTCCATGTTCATTGAGAGCGCTGGGTTGTAAATGACTGAAGTTTGAGTTTACTGGGCTACAAGGGCGGATTTACTTTCAATGGCTCTATCAGAGTTACGGTCACGACATTCAGACAGGCATGTGAGCTGACTGGATGCCCCGGTGTCAGGATGCTTGCCATGTCCAAAATTAGTTAAAGCGGTCTCTCTTTGAGAATTTCGGTTACGAGAAAAGTTCAAGAAAACCAGAGGGGAAAGAAAGAAATGTTGTGAAGCACTGAAATATGAACTACTTCAGCCAAAGGTATTGTAAAATTCATAACTGATTTGACAGAGGAAAAAAAAACTGCCCACCCTACCAGACTGGGTCAAATCAGCGGTCCAACGGGGGGAAAAACTGCCCGCTGATCTGCATCTGGGAGGCCTCAGTTTGCTTTTGGGCAGGAACTGCCACCAAATTCTCACCCGCCCTGTTGGCCGCCATGTTGCCTTTTTCCTCATGACGCTGGGTGCTGTTGGATGGATAATCCTGGAACGTCCAATGTAAACATTTTACCTTCTGTTCCTAGGGGACGTCCTCTTCATTGTGTGTGTCCATTCAATGAAAAAGAAGAACAGAACTGATTTTTTTTTTTTTTTTTTGAAAGTTTTCCTTCTCGTTTCCCTTTTGATTCTGTTCTGGCCGAGGTCGCCGGGTCGAGACCGTGCTTGCACGGAGGAGGGCTGAGGCCCAGAGGTGCAGATCCATAGACATTGGAAAGCTCCCGTGAACTGGCGGGCAGTTATACCTGGTTGATCCAGAGACTCGCATAAGTGAGCGGGCTATACTACCGATGGGGGTCATGTGCTATTTGGAGGGAAGTGTGTGGGAATTGCCAGCGTCCGTGTGGTGTAGTGTGTGGAGGGTGGGGCGGATATCACGACCAGTATGGTTCCACTTTTGAACACTGTGTCCTGGCTGTAGTGGTCAAGGTACTTGGCTCTTGAGGCCGAGGTCGCCGGTTCGAGTCCGTGCTTGGACTGAGGAGGGCTGAGGCCCAGAGGTACAGATCCATAGACATAGACATCTGATTGTATCGGGATTCGAACTTAGGTCCGTATTTCAACAGTTCGGTCGGTGTGCCGACTAGCTACGCCGGTTGGTAACTGAAAGTTTTATGCCAATAGCTTGGCGTGCTGGCCAGTATGGAATGCCAGCTGTTTTCAGTCACTCGCTGACGGTTGGCATGCCAGTCTTCTTTTCACTTCCAGTTTTCTTTTCCACGTTGAGACCTGCTTTAAGTCGCATTGTTTTTTTTTTGTTTGTTTGTTTTGTTTTCCTCTTTCAAAATCAATTCCGCTGAAACGAGCAAGCTTAAGTGGCTGAGCTGAATTGAATGAGTAAAAGAAACATGATTTCAAAATCTGCTTGAGCCGGATGAGAGGCGCGATGGGAGGGGGGGGGGGGGGGGGGGGTATAAGGGGGGGGGGGGGGGGGGGGGGGGGGGGGGATGGTGAGCTGGTGAGAAAGGAGAGGAGGATGGGGTATGGGAGGGGAAGAGGATGGGAGTGGTAAGGAGGGGGGAAACAGACACACACACACACACTCCATCCCTTTATGGATTATGAAATATATGTACATATCTGTTTTTTTCGCCTTTGCGCTCTGATATTCATGTGACGATATATTGTCAAACAGAACTGCCCGGTAAACCGTCGGCAGAGGGGGAGAAGAGGACAGCATATATATGTATATGCAAGTGTGCGGCTTCGGCTGCAGACGGGTGTGTGGGCACTTGACGCTGAACCACACAAACGTGGCCAACCATGCATTTATTACTATCTTGCCTATTTCTATTTTTTAATGGATGGTTGATGATGATTCATGGAGGGAGTGAGAGAGAGAATCTGGGGTGCCTTAAACACACACACACACACAGGTGCGTTCATGCTGGAGGAGTCTTCTGTCTTAGGTGTCTCTTATCTTCTTCCTCCTCTTTGGCAGTGACGCGAGTGTGTAGTTTGAGATGAATGTTGGGAATGCCAATGCTGTTATATTTGATTGCTTTGGTAAATGAGCTTTTGGTTTTGTGGGCCGATGCGGAAGACTCTCCAAGTTTTTTCGGACCTTTGAGGGGGTCGGGTTGGTGCCTTCTTGCTGGAGTAGTCTTCTGTCTTAGGTAAGTTGCCTTCTGCCCTCCATTCCCTTATGGTTTGAAATAAGTGTATTTTTTGGCTGTGACAGACCTTCCTTTGTTTCGTGGGTGTTTTGCTTGCTTGTGATGGGGTGTGAACCGACAGTCTGTAGAGTTTTCCATCTGGTGTGGGTGAGTGATAGTCTGCTTTGATTTTCGTCACAGGTACCTTGAGGGCAGTGGTTGGTGCCCACCTCAGGGTATCAGTTGTCGGGCAGTCGTTGATGCTGATCCACAGCCGGGGTTAAGGTGGAGTATCACTTACAGTGTAATCAGTTAGGGGATTCTGCAGACTGTTGAGGGTTCAGCCCCCTGATGAGTCGGTGAAACTCCGACGAAACAGTTCGCCGCAACCACTCGTTTGTTGTCCTCTTCTCCCTCTCTGCCTACAGTTTACTGGGCAGCTCTGTTTGACTATATATGTATACATATGTATTTGTGCAAGTGTGCCGCTTTGGCGGCAGACGGTGTGTGGGCACTTGGTGCTGAACCGCACAAACGTGGCCAACCTTGCATTTCTATTATATTGCCCATCTATACTTTTTCGTTATGGATGGCTTGTGATGATTTGTGAAGGGAATGAGAGAGAGAATCTGGGGTCTTTTAAAACAACACACATTCCGGTCTTGCTAGCTCTCTGTCTTGGCAGATTTGAGCAGCGAGGATCGGGCTCGTACTAGCGAGCTATTCTGTCTTTTTGTGGTTGGATACGTCTTGTTGGTTTTGTTGATTATACACGGCCTAATTCTTTGCCCTGCTTTAGAGCATGGGCTGTTTGGATGTTTACGGGTTGAGTTCTCTTTGGGGGGAATGTATGTTTTGTGGGCCGGCGTGGAAGGCTTTCCCAGTTTTTTCGGACCCTTAGCAGGGAGGGTCGGTGCGTTCTTGCTGGAGGAGTCTTCTGTCTTTGGTGTCTCTTATCTTCTTCCTCCTCTTTGGCAGTGACACGAGTGTGTAGTTTGAGATGAATGTCGGGAATGCCAATGCTGTTATATTTGATGTTTTTGGTAAATGAGTTTTTGGTTTTTGTGGGCAATGCGGAAGGCTCTCCAAGTTTTTTTTGGGTCGGTGCCTTCTTGCTGGAGTAGTCTGCCCTCCATCCCTTTATGGTTTGAAATATATTCAGCCTCCTGATGAGTCGGTGAAACTCCGACGAAACAGTTTGTCACAGCCCCTCGTTTGTTGTCCTCTTCTCCCTCTCTGCCTACGGTTTACTGGGCAGTTCTATTTGACGATATATATGTGCAAGTGTGCCAAAGCACAGACGGGTGTGTGGGCACTTGGCGCAGAACCACACCTGCTGGTTCTGAGTGTTACAGGACACTGGACCCAGTTTCCAGCAGGTGCCTGAGGGTTTGACTGTATGAGTACTGTTTCCAGGTTATGTTTTCACAGCATTCATACAGTCAACACCTGCTGAAAAGTGGGACCAGCATCCCATAACACTCAGAACCAAATTTTGCTGTGCAATCCTGCTAGCAACCCTGCCCCCGCAAAATTATGCTTTTCCGTCCAGTCGTTGTCCTGCCATCTTGATCCGCTACCTGTTTGTCTCCGTACCATTGGATGTCCACCATTGCCAGCTGATGAGGCGGGAAGGGGTCCGGGAAGCCTGAGGGTTTGACTGTATGAGTGCTGTGAAAACATAACCTGGAAACAGTACACCTTGAATGGATGACACCACCTCGGTCCCCACCTCTGCCACCCTGCCCCGTAAATTTATGCTTTTCCGTCCACTCATAGTCCTGCCACCTTCATCCGCTGCCTGTTTGTCGTTTGGTTGTCATCTGCTTACTCTGCTCCGTACCATTGCATGTCCACCATTGCCAGCTGATGAGGCGGGAAGGGGTCTGGGAAGTCTGAGGGTGGACGCAGCGGGACCCCCTGGTCCACCTTGGTCCATTCTTTGAAGCAGATGCAGTAGTCCCTTCTGAAATCATCCCGTTCCTGCCCCTGCGTTTGTCCTCCCTCCCATCGAATGTGCACGATCCAGCCCCCTTTTTCGCTACCCAGCCAGTCCCCTGAGAATTGGTTGATTGCGGTGTCATGTCTTTTTTTAGGTGGTACAAGTCTAATTGGCTTTTAACTTTTTGCCACCGCGTGAGGAGTTCTTGATTGATAAACTGTCTGATCATTTCTGTCACTTCCTCCCCATCTACTCGAACCCCTTCAATGGAATGTATACATCGTTTTCTCCAGAGTGCCCAGATGATGGCTCTCCTTCCTATCTTAAACATAATGTTCTCGAAGTCGCTGTCCATGGGAGAGGTCCATGCCTCGCAGAGCAGCGCTCTCCAGTCCCATGGCCAGGTGGATCCGGTATCTAAAAGGTTCCATATCCTATCCCACCATCGCCATGTTAGCACTGCCCCTGGGCACTGTAGGAAGATATGTTCTATGGTTTCCGGAATCTTACGAGAAGGGAAGGCGGTGTGACAGGATTTACACCATGGCAGCGCCAAGCCCTTCTGTTCTAGGTACGTGCTGTCCACCAACCAGTTGTTAGTGGGGAGACAGCGATGCTCTATCTGCCATTGTAGTGAGGCGAACTTTGCTGGTTTGGGTCTGGTGGTTGTAAACCATCGGATAGGGTGAAGAGTGTCATTCCCCACATTCAGATGAGCCTGCCAGCCGGCCCTCACTATCTCTCTCAGGTTTACCTTTGGTCGCAACAGCCGGTATGTGTCCTTCACAGTCAAGCTAAACAGCTGTTTATCTGAAGCGCCCGGCGTCCTCCAGTGCCACTCCCCCGGGTCGAAAGGGAGCTCTGCAAGAGGGGTCTCTGGGTGAAACGCAACACATACATCCTTCTGCCTCATCACCCGGATTTTGTACAACTCCTCATTCTTCCACCACCTCACCGCCTTCGCGGTGTATCTAGAGAGGACGTTATCCTTCCCCCTGTGGAGGAGGCTGACCAAAGTGCAATGACTTGCTGTTTTCTGGTCGCCTGTAGCCTCTCTCTGTCGAGGCTGTACTATAGGTAGGACAGATTCACAATTTTGTTTGGCTGAGGGCTAACCGAGAGACCTACCTGTGAGGGAAATTCGTGAGGGACATATCTGCAAATCCGGGGAAAAATACAGGCCCGGTACTACAGCCACCCTAACTGCACATAGCAGGCCCGGGCTACCCTAGGACAGACAGGCCCTAAGGGCCTATTCTGATAGACGGTCCTATAGCCTATAGCTGGGTCCGGTAGAGGCCGAGAGGCCGAAACAGAAACGGTACTGGTCGGTCAGTCAGTCCGGTCTAGGTCGAGTCTAGGCTAGTTGTAGTCTATAGATAGATTGGGCACATCGGTTCAGGGCTTTTTGGCAGTTGGTACCGAGTACATCGCTGCTGTGCTACGCGTGAACCGGAGGTGGTAATGACTGAGCGTGGAAGGAGACGGGCATAGCCAGACCTTCCGAGTGCAGGCCATAGCTGGGACCTGCGCTGTACTCTGCCAACACGCAGGGGCTGACAGAGGTCTGGGTTATCGAGGTCTGCTGGAGGCGAGAGAGATTGGTGCCCTGCTGGACCCTCCTCCGGAGTGGGGTCCCAGGGGGTTTGCGCTGCAGCCGTAGCTGCAGTTTCTTCTTCTCAGAGGCCATCTTGTCAGGGTTTGGTGGTGCTGCTGCAGACTTCCACCCGGGAAGTCTTCCGACACCTCGTCATCATCAGATACTGTGGCGCTGGTCTTCTTCTTCATCCTCTGAGTGGCGCTTGGCCTCAGAGGCCTGATTCAGAGTGGCGCTGCCCTCAGGAGGCTGTATTTGGGTGTTGCTTGATGTTTCAGGGGCTCAGGGGTGTTACAGGTGTTAATCAGGGTTGGGGAGTGAAGCGCTGCTCATTTCTGAGCAGCGCACTGTAGTACTGAAGTTATCCTGACAATTCGAGACTCTGAGTTTAATAAACAGTGTGATACTGTGTTTGGACTATCATCATTTCATTGTTCTCTGGATGTGATCTGCTCGGCTTTTCTCTATGACTGGTTGTGAGGATTGAGTGGAGTGAATTGCACTTTCAGTGTACCCTGTCATATCGCATGGTCAAGTCTTCCGCTGTGTTTATCTCTCCCTGTGCGGTGTGATACTCCTATCCTCTCCCCTTCCTTCTGTGTATGTATGGGCATACCTGGAAGTCTATGTGAGTGAGTGTTGGCCTACAGGCAACGAACAACCAGAATCATAACAAAAGACTCCTCGGCCCTTACCTCCACCACGTTGCCCACACTCTCAGTGTCTCCCGGGGCTGCCACCCAGTCCCCTTCTACCAATCACGGTCCCTTGCGATAAATGCGTACCCAGTCGAGAGGGACTGCAAAAATCAATTCTTCCAGGTTCCGCTCAACATCGTGGCAGTACATCATTGGGGCCCTCAATTGCAGTGCTGTCTGCCAATTTGTGTTCTCTGGGTCCCATATATCCTTGATTCTAACTATGCCCTTCCTGACCCAGCTATTCCATGGGGAGTCCGAGCTGCGATGTACCCTCCCATTTCTATCGGTGATGTTTCTATTGCCAAAGAGGGGTTGTCGCATCACCTTTTCCCATGTGGTTGGCGGGTTTTGTCTGGCAACGGTAGCTGGCGCCAGGCTTTAAGAACCCGGGGCCAGACAATCTAATATTTATCAAAGATTAAACGGAGTTGTCAAGGTGGAAATAACTCATTGAAGTCATTAGACCAATCCATGTAACAGCTTTCATGGAGAGGAGACGAAAGGCTTTGGAACAATGGCAGGAATGAACACTCAATTGTCCTCAACCCCACATCCCAGATGACGCGCTCACGAAAATGAGAATTCGTTCTTGGATACCAGAGTAGAGCTGCATATTTGGTAACAATAAGATGGCCCAATCACTCACAAAAGAGCCTGTCAACGAGCCTAACTACCGTCTTCCCCTGAACACAATGCACCCTGAAGATGGCGGTACCGAACCTGAAAGATGGCTTGTATACATTTATTTTCAGGGTGCGTTATGTTCGGGGGAAGATGGTAGGGTCCATACTTGCTGGAACCAGACTGCATTTCATTTTCCAAGAGGATATAATAGAGGTGCTCTGTCCTTCGGGACATCCGTCACAATTGGATCCATACAGAGAAGATAAGCATGGCCCCTGGGCAAGGATGACACACATGAATCGAGAAATGGTCCAAAAAAGAAAAAAAGAAAAAAAGAATACAGGTGTTCTTGAGAAATATGGTGTGTGAGTGTGTGTGTGTGTGTGTGAGAGAGAGAGAGAGAGAGAGAGAACCTGCTATCGGGTGAACCATGCGTCCAATTGACAAGGATAAGAAGAACAGGTTACTGTGACTAATTTCTCCCTCTCCCCCTCCCACCCTGCCTCTCTCTCTCTCTGTCTTCAGGTTTCTCTTCCTCTACGTCTTTTCTCTGTTTATCTATGTTTGCCTCTCTTTCAATTCTCTCCTATCGTCCAATCTCTCCAGAACTGCTGTCATCCAGTGTGATTACAAACGCTGCCAACAAATGGCCCACTGAAGGCTGCTCTGCTCTTGGACTACATTTGGGACGGGCACATCTATAGCCACAGCTTTGAGGGCTGCACAACACCAGTAGTCGCCTCCATATCTCTGCATTATATTCCTCATGCCGGTTTTCATTCTCACTGACACTGTCATTCATCCACTGTGAACTTCTTCTGGTGGCCGATCGATCAAATGCCACGCACAACAAACGCAAGAAACAACAGAATGAGGCACAAGTAATCAGATAGTGGCACACAGAGAGAGAGAGAGAGAGAGAGATGGTTCTTTTGTCTCTTCCAAGTTGAATAAATAGAAGGTAACTAAAATACAGTCAATTATCTACCCAAAATGAAATAAGACATTCAATTATCTACTCAAAATGAAATAAAGTCTTGTGACCTATGATGGATATAAATATGGTTAACCTGATTAACATATCCAAAGCATAGTGGTGCACACAGCCTTCAAAGTGTACTCGTTTGCTTTGCCAATTGTTAGAAATCAGGGAGCCAGGCTCCCTGATTCCACGTTTGAGATTTGTTTGTTGGAGGCGTTGAGAGGTGAAGGAGGCTATTATTATTGGCATTCCCATACCCCGAGTCTTCTTCTTCTCATTCTTCTTCCCCTCCCTTCCTGCTTCACTCACCTGGTACTTCGTCTGTGTATGAAGCAGCTGGAAGGTTCTCCTCGGACGGTTTGAGATCAGTATCAGAGTCAAATTGTTATTTTGCAGCATGGTCAGCTCATATCTGATCGAATTGGAGTCTTCTGCTGTGTCACACCACATCTCTGCCCCATCTTGGTGATCGTTGGGCTTTGCATTGCCCCGGATCATCACCAGGCATTCATTCGTCACTAACGACAAATCATGCTGTCATCATGTGTGTCGATTCTTTTTTGGCAGGATGTTTGGATGAACATCCTGATGTGGCTGGAGGACTTTGACGGCAAGATCCCTGTCCCCACAATCCTGAAGCCAAAGCCCCTGTGGACTGGAAAGCAAGTCTTCAATCTAATTATACCCAACGTTAACCTGCTCAGATTCTCTGCATGGCATCCTGATGAGGAAAAGACAGACTCTTTCTCTGTCGGCGACACCCAGGTGCGGATTGAGCAGGGGGAGCTTCTTGCTGGTACAATCTGCAAGAAAACGCTTGGAACATCAGGTGGAAGTTTGATTCATGTGATCTGGTAAGCGCCTCTTTTTGTAGACCACGCTCCAATGTAGGAGGGCCAGTCTGATGAAACAGTGCCAGGAGCCCTCTTTTACACGTACGTCCTACCTTCCGTCAACTTATTACAGTTATTTGCTAATATTCAAACAATGTTCCCTGCCCTCTATCAAAATCGTTTCAGTGTTATTCAATAAAGAACCAGTTGAGTTCTTACATTTATGAACTTGAGTCATGCTCATTTGCCATGAGCAAACATGAATCTCAAAAATAGGCCATTACCTTCATCAGGGCATGGTTGCTATATGTTGCCTTGTCTTTTCTCTGTCTCATCTATCAGGATAATTAGTTGGAACTTCTCTCCATCTGATAAAGATTGCTGGAAGCTCTGGCAATTGGTGGGAGTAGGACCAACATTCAGATTATGTTGACGAGTTACCATTTGCTCTGCCCGACATGCGTAGTCTGTAACCCTCCGTTACAGATGCACTGCCTCTGGCAGTTGGCGAGAGTAGTACCATATGCTCTACCCGGTGTGTGTAGTCTGGAACTCTCCGTCCCAGATGCACTGCCCCTTTGCACAAGAAATGGAGTCATAGGTCTAGGCTTGAACCGTGGCTCCCAAAGCAAGTCAGCATGTATCAAATTGTGGCTTCACGTGCAAGGTACATGAAGTGAGGGCACTGGAAACATGCACACTGCAGATGTTTGCTTTTCTGCGGCGGTCTGGTGCACAGACATTTGGAGTACATACGGTTTTTGGAACTTCCTTTATTTCCCCCGTCATTTTGGGGGGTTTTGAAATGAAGGGAACAGTCCTTGATATTATATACATCCACCGTTTTGCCTTTGATTGCAATGTTGTTTGTTCATGATAAGGTGAGCATCTAATGGAATGCCAATTCTGGGTGGCATGCAAGTGTGTGGCGCAGGACGCAATCTGCAGCAGTGCAACTCGTGTAGTGCACCTGCAAGAAATGAAAGGAGGGGGGGGCGGGCGCTCTGGGAAATGACTACGATGCACAAATGAAAATTTAAGCAAACTTCAGGGTGGCATGGTGTCCCAAAATCGTATTCACCACTACTTGGGGGATGTAGAGAAACTTCTTTTTTGTTTTTTGTTTTTGAGTTATTCGGACTTTTCTTAATCTTCTCTCTTGTTTGGCACCGGCCTTAGGTTTGGCACTCTGTGTGCATGGCAGAGTCTGCATTCTTTGCCGAATGACTGCAAAACACTGCAAAGTAGACGTGGTGCATGAGCTCGCTTATGCTATGGTCTCCTCTGCTGGGACATCTTTCTCTCTTGTTTTGGCACCAGCCTTCAGGGCGTTGCTCTGTGCATGGCAGTCTGCGTTCTGCACCGTGCGAGTGCAAAATGTGATGTGCTCAATACAGCACAATTCATGGGCTGATTGCTGCTATGATGTCTACTCTGCGGAGGGCGCCCCAGGACAGGACTGTGATGAACAAATCAAAATTTCAGCAACTCCTGGTTGACATGGTATCCCAAAGTCCTTTTTTTTCACTTTTATTTTATTTTTAAACAGAACCTTGTGGTTCTTTCTCCTTTTCCATTCTGGGGAGCATCAGTCCGGTTTCTATTCCACGGGCAAGTCAAGAGGTATTACAAATAGGACTCACACACGCTCTTCCCCTTTACGGTAGGAAAGCCCGAGGGACGGCATTGATTACTTCACTCCGGAAGGATGTACCATCCTTCACCCCTGCCTAAGTTAGCCTGATTTCTTTTGTTTGGGATTTAAGACTTGGGAACTAATCGGATTGTGGACTCTGCCGACTTGCTTAGTAGGGGCTTGTCTGACCTGTTCCTCCCAGTTTCCTTGACTGTTTGAAACCCTTGAGTACTTGAACTGCAGACTTGACCCTTAGCAATAGGTCTTGAAAGACCCTGAATCTTCTCTGGACTAGTTGCTAGTGGCTATGGCTGTGCTTAAAACCTAACCTTCATTTTTTTTGTTTTTTTAATTACTTCGATGCCGCACTCTAAACTGTATTAAAACCCTAAACCCTAGCTATTTTGGCTGGTCTACTGAAAACCTATTTGAAATCTCTTCCTAGGGTACGTGGTCCATATCCTAGGTTTTAATCACGTTACTCGATTGTAGTGTCGTTTTGGGAGTCATTTGTGGTGTGGGAATGGTGTTGCTTTACTGACTTGAAAAAGTGTTTATGAGGGATATTTGCATGTCTGGGCTGAGGGTTGGGGCTATTGTGTTTGGGTGTGAAAAGTTGTGGATGGGGTGGTATGGGTTGGGCACTGGGTGGTTAGAGTGATGGTAATAGGGATGGATGTGTGCGGGAAGGCTATGACGGATATGAGGGGTTTGAGGAGGGATTAGGGTTTGTGCTTCCTTAAGTGAGCGAAGAGGTCTGAAGGGTTTGTGGTATGGCTTGCAGTCTGTTAGTAGAGGCCTTTATTGATCTGTCATCAGGGGTTGTGATGTTGGGGGGGTTGTTTGGTCTAGTTGGCGGGTGAGTTTTATTGGTCTTCTCTAAGAGGAGCTCATATGGATATTAAACATACTTGCAGCGCACTGTGCGCTGCGCGATGTGGTGCGTTGCGCCATGCGGAATGCGGTCGGTGACACCGCATGTGCATGTGCGCGAGCGCGCACCAGGTGCGCCGTGCGCGCAGCGCATGGAGACGCGCTACTGTGCAAGGGTGCGCGCTGTGCGCCATGGCTTTTTTTCGGTTTGTGTGTGTGTGTGTGTGTGTGTGTGTGTGTGTGTGTGTGTGTGTGTGTGTGTGTGTGTGTGAGAGAGAGAGAGNGAGAGAGAGAGAGAGAGAGAGAGAGAGAGAGAGAGAGAGGAAACCGTGTGCTGACACTATCCGATCGAAGAAACCGCCCTTATGAACGGCCAACATGAATCCCGAAGCGGGGCATTTGTTTCATCTCTTCACATGCACAAAAGACAAAAAATATGGCGGTGTATCTTTCCGTGTTCTAGTGGAAAATTCATTCCCATTTTGCACATACGTTGGGTGGTGGAGAGCGAAGGGCCGTTGCCCCGCTACTTACCAAATGTGCAAAGTGAGCGTGAATCTTCCACTAGAACATGGAAAGATACACCACCATATTTTTTGTCCTTTGTGCATGTGGTGAGATGAAACAAATGCCCCGCTTCGGGATTCACGTTGGCCGTTGATAAGGGCGGTTTCTTCGATCGGATAGTGTCAGCACACGGTTTCTTCTCTCTCTCTCTCTCTCTCACACACACACACACACACACACACACACACACACACACACACAATACTTACGTCCACTCATGCACTGTGCTCTATGGGGGGCTACTCCGGGGCGAGAATGTGGTGCACAAATGAGAATTTGAGCAATTGCGTTTGTCCCAAAGTCCTCATCACCACTATCTTGTGGATTTATGGAATCCTTTTTTGTAGGAGTTAATTCTGACTTTCTGATATTCTCTCTTGTTTTGGCACGGCCCTTGTTACCAGATGACCGCAAAACACTGCAAACAAGCGTGGTGTTTGAGCTAACTGCTGTTAGGATGGCCACTCTTAAGGGGCTTTTCTCTCTTATTGTGACACCTGCCTTTGGTGCATCCATCGCTCTGTGTGTACTGCACTCTGCACCATATTAGTTCAAAGTAAGTACGATATGCTCCATACAGTACAGTGCATGAGCTGACTGCTGCTGTGATGTCTCCTCTGTTGGGACTGCTTGCTCTCATTGCAGGGAGGAGCATGGGCCAGATGCTGCCAGAAAATTCTTAGGTCAGACCCAGTGGTTGGTTAATTATTGGTTGTTGCAACAGGGGTTCAGCATTGGTATTGGTGACACAATCGCTGATGTGGCAACCATGGAAACTATCAATCAAACGATCGCAGCTGCCAAGGACAAAGTGAATGAGCTCATCCGCAAATATCACGATAACCAGCTTGAGGCACAACCTGGGCGTACAATGGAGGAATCTTTTGAGAACAATGTCAATCAGGTGAGTTGAGGGGGGGCACAGGAGCCATGTATACCCTTTTGCAGTATTTGCTTAAGGGGGAATGCCTGTTTCTTTGCAGAAATGCGAACGGCTCAGAAGGTTGAGAGGTTAACTATTCACACTGCTTGCTGCTGATATCACGGGCTCACACTTCTCACACAAGACTCCATGCACGATGGAAATTCAGTTTAATTCACACGATATGAGAATGCAAATTGCAGCAGCAATTGTTTGAAAATTCAGCTGCAGACAGGGGTACCGCTGATGGCACCCAACCCCGCACTATCCGCACCGTATCTTGCCAACTCTCCCCGGTACAAAGCGATCTCTTCGATCAGTTCAAATAGATCTCTAACCATTGTCTCCAGTACTGATGCCAACCACACGCTAAAGAAGATGACTGCTTTTTTCTCCAGCTCAAGAACGAGAACATAGACGATTAGGGGAACCTCAAAGCTGAGCTGCTTGGCGACTCCGTTCACTGAGGCCACATCAACGCCGACATTAAGGACTACAAGAAAGCTGTGGTCTCCTACATTTCTCTACAATATCACATCGACTGCGAGGTCCATCATTGTTAATGACGTTGCAAGTGTATCTTCATGGTTACAGACTGAGACCCGTGCATACTCTGCCTCCTGAAGTAACGTGAAGGCACACGGGGATGTCGGCAGCTGCCGGTCAACCACAACCAACATGGGCAGTCTTGTGCGTAAGAGGCACGGTAAAAGGGGAGCTGCAAGAAAATGAAAGGGGTACCCCAAGGACAACCAAAAAACTTATAAAATTGCTTTAATATGTTGGACATCTCAAATGCTCTCTCTGTTTGCAATAGGACAAAGACTGATTTGATTCTGAATCTATTCATCTGGGTGGAATTGGGGCTGTTGTGGGGAAGATCTATAACACACATGCGTCTCAGTCTGCGACTGTAAAGTTCTCTGCAACATCATTAACGAGACAGTCTGGCACAGTCATGCTTTTCTTCTGTGGATTTGTGCATAACGGAAGTGACAACAACAACAAAAAAAAACATGAGTGGCACATGGCCTATACTCTTAACACCCATCCTTACATTCTCTATCTCTGTTTTCGAACTGCATGCATACAGTCCTGTCCTATCTCTTCATATGCAATCAGTTGCGCAGCGCAATACGGAACACCGGTCCTTCTGTTTGTCGTTTCTGGCTCTGCTCTAGCTTGGTACTACTCCCTCTCGCCATGGTTGCAAAGTCACCGATGCTACTTTTTTTACACAGGTGGACCTGCAATGACCCTTCTTGTCTTCCTCTGCACTCGTATGTCAGCTACCCCTAGGCTGTCAGGATATGTCAGGTACAGGACAAGTACTGTTTGTAGTCCAAGCATGGACATGCGGAAAAATACCTATCGGTCCTCTGAGGACTTTTGTTGCGTTCCAGACGTAAGTCCTCTCCCTTTTGCGTTCCAACTCTGCAGATCAGGCCCTGTATGTGGCTCAGATCATAACACGGGTACACAAGATTAGTACCCATGATGATTCACAGCATTTTAGATGAGGAGGCTATCACACACACATGTTAAAACACAGTTCCTGCAGTCAGATGAGGATGCAGTCACACACACAGAATGCTGAAGAATGCAGTCAGATGAGGATGCAATCACTCAACAGTCCTGAACATTTCTGAGATAGAACCAACCCAGTGGAACACCGCCAAAGCATCATACTTCGAACTGAAATCTGCAAGGTCATTGTGAAGACATGAAGGAAGACGAGTTGCGAGGTCCTATTCCACACAAAAGGGAGGTGGATAATCATATCTTTTCGAAGTGCTCAAAATCACCGCTGCAAGCCTTAGAGAGCGGAACTCTGTGTTGATTGAAAAGCAGCTTGTTTTCATTAGCTCATCATTTTTATGAGTGTCATGGGTCCAGGTACATTTGCTCAGGTCTGGTTTGTGCATTTTGGGTTGCCCTATGCAGGTGCTGAACAAGGCTCGTGATGAAGCAGGTAACAGTGCCCAGAAAAGTTTAGCAGAATCAAACAATGTCAAGGCAATGGTCACTGCAGGGTCGAAGGGGTCGTTCATCAACATTTCACAGATGATTGCATGTGTCGGACAGCAGAATGTAGAAGGAAAACGAATTCCGTATGGTTTCATCGACCGGACGCTGCCACATTTCACAAAGAATGACAAAGGGCCTGAGAGTCGAGGGTTTGTAGAAAATTCATACCTTCGAGGGCTCACTCCCCAGGAATTCTTCTTTCATGCCATGGGTGGTCGGGAAGGTCTTATTGATACAGCTGTGAAGACATCGGAAACAGGTTACATTCAGCGCAGGTTGGTGAAGGCTATGGAAGATGTCATGGTAAAATATGATGGAACCGTCCGCAACTCACTTGGAGATGTCATCCAGTTCCTCTATGGGGAAGATGGAATGGATGCTGTGTGGGTGGAGTCACAAAAGTTGGATTCTATCAGACTTAAGGCACGGGAATTCGACAGGATGTACAAGTTTGAGATTGACGACGAGGGATGGAGTCCAAGGTACATTTCTGCAGATCTACTGGATGATTTGAAGAACATTCCAGATGTACGCATGGTTCTGGATGTGGAGATGAAACAGTTGCTTGAAGACCGGCGGATGATGGCAGTTGATGTATTCCCATCAGGGGACTCCACTTGGCCCATGCCAGTTCATCTGAAGCGATTGATTTGGAATGCACAAAAGATTTTTCACATCGACATGAAGACCCCCTCGGATTTACATGTGCTGTATGTAGTGGAGAAGGTCGGAGGTCTGCAGGAGAGGCTGAAAATTGTGGATGGAACAGATGGCATCAGCATGGAAGCCCAGAGGAATGCTACCCTGTTATTTGGCATGCTTTTGAGGAGCACCCTGGCGAGTAAGAGAGTTCTCCGTGAGTACCGGCTGAATGTTGCAGCATTCGACTGGCTGATTGGGGAGATAGAAACTCGTTTCTCTCAGTCGATTGTGGCACCTGGAGAGATGATTGGGTGTGTGGCTGCACAGTCAATTGGAGAGCCAGCGACGCAAATGACCCTCAACACTTTCCATTATGCTGGTGTCAGTGCAAAGAATGTGACACTGGGTGTGCCTCGCCTTCGAGAGATCATCAATGTTGCAAAGAAAACGAAAACCCCATCCTTGTCAGTGTACTTGCAGCCACACTGCTGTAGGGATAAGGAGAGGGCCAAGAACGTGCAATGTGCCCTTGAGTACACAACATTGAGGAGTGTTACAGAAGCAACAGAGATTTGGTACGATCCAGATCCTACAAGCACAGTGATAGAGGAGGATATGGAATTTGTGAGGTCATATTATGAAATGCCTGATGAGGAGATAAACGCAGAAAAGATCTCTCCATGGCTGCTACGCGTGGAACTCAATCGTGAAATGATGGTGGACAAGAAGCTAAGCATGGCAGATATCGCAGAGAAGATTAACTTGGAGTTCAATGATGATCTGACATGCATCTTCAATGATGACAATGCAGAGAAGCTGATACTCCGCATTAGGATCATGAATGAAGAAACAGGGAAAGGTGAGGTCGCTGATGCCTCTGAAGATGACGTTTTCCTGAAGAAGATAGAGAGTAATATGCTAACGGAAATGTCCTTGAGAGGTATCCGTGACATTAGGAAGGTGTTTATTCGGGAGGTGAAGAAGAATCGTTTTGATGAAGAGCAAGGTTTTGTGGTCGACAAGGAGTGGATGCTTGATACGGAGGGTGTGAACCTGCTGGCAGTAATGTGCCATGAAGATGTGGATTCGTCGCGGACATCAAGCAACCACTTGATTGAGGTGATTGAAGTGCTGGGGATCGAGGCAGTGAGAGGGGCATTGCTGAAGGAGCTTAGGGATGTCATTTCATTTGATGGTTCATATGTCAATTATCGACATCTGGCTATCCTCTGTGATGTTATGACGTACAGAGGGCATCTGATGTCGATTACTCGACATGGTATCAACAGGAACGAAACGGGCCCAATGATGCGGTGTTCGTTTGAGGAGACTGTGGACATCTTGCTTGATGCAGCTGTTTATGCAGAGTCAGATCATCTCAGAGGAGTCACAGAAAACATCATGCTGGGCCAACTGGCACCTATTGGGACCGGTGATTTTGCTTTGCATCTGAACGAGGCAATGCTCCAACATGCTGTGGAGCTTCAGCTTCCAAGCTACATGGAAGGTGGTGAATACAGTTCGTCAATGACACCGGCACGCTCTCCAGGAATGACTCCGCATCATGATGTGACACTGTCACCAAGCTATCTGATGAGCCCATCAGCCAGGGCATCACCCATTGGCGATGCACAGTTCTCACCATACCGAACTGCCATCTTCTCACCAACGTCGTCTCCTGGCTACGTTCCATCCTCTCCAGTGTACAATCCCAGCTCTCCAACCTATTGCCCTTCGTCCCCGGGCTACAGTCCTGCATCTCCAGAAGGTCCTGGCTCCCCAGGGTATAGTCCCTCCTCGGGATACTCACCAACAAGCCCCGTGTACTCCCCTGTTTCACCAACTTACAGTCCAACTTCTCCCAGCTATAGCCCAACATCGCCAAGCTACAGCCCCACGTCCCCTGCTTACAGCCCAACTTCTCCATCATACAGCCCCACTTCTCCAGCTTACAGCCCCACGTCCCCTTCTTACAGCCCTACCTCGCCAGCATACAGCCCCACATCCCCATCCTACAGTCCCACATCTCCAGCATACAGTCCAACATCACCGGCATACAGCCCAACCTCACCAGCATACAGTCCGACTTCTCCCTCATACAGCCCGACGTCGCCTGCATACAGCCCTGCCTCTCCCAGTTACAGCCCCACGTCACCAGCATACAGTCCAACGTCGCCGGCTTACAGCCCAACCTCTCCAGCATACAGCCCCACGTCTCCCAGCTACAGCCCAACCTCACCGAACTACAGCCCAACTTCCCCAAGTTACAGTCCAACATCCCCAAGGTACAGTCCAACATCTCCCAGCTATAGCCCTACCTCACCGAATTACAGCCCTGCTTCACCAAGCTACAGTCCTACATCTCCTGGCTACAGTCCAACGTCCCCGAGCTACAGCCCAACGTCACCAAACTATAGCCCGACATCGCCAAGTTACAGCCCAACGTCGCCGGCATACAGTCCGACTTCTCCAAGCTACAGTCCGAAGTCTCCATCATATACTCCGGGCTCACCAAATTATAGCCCCACTTCACCTGCAGCGTACTCTCCAACGAGTCCAAGGATGAATTCTTCCAACCCAAGTTACAGTCCAACATCGCCCAGCTACAGGTTAGTGGTGGCATTCCATTTCCCGCAGTTTCCCATGGTGCAGCTCTTGTCAATGTTCCTGTTGTTAAAGTTACGTAGTCGACTTAAAATTATCCATGTTATCTTTAGCTGGCTCAATTTGTGTATGCTCTTCGCTGTTACGGTTGGGTAAGATAGGGGAAGATGCCGAAGTAGGAAGGAAAATTGACACCTTGACCCAGAGCGTGATTGCTGTGCTAACGACACAGCAAGAGCAGTTAAGGCACCTCAGTGGGCACGATATTGCCTTGGAATCCCTTCGTATAGGGTTCCAAGATTTTGCACAAGCTCCGTTTGACAAACGAGATGCGCGTCGCAATAAGCAGGACAGAGAAATTATGTACAGGCGCAATAGGAGGTGTCAAAATGGCGATCCCCAAGGAGGAGGGACCGCGCACACGCCGTGAACGGGTCAAAGTCCGTCTCCCAGAACCCTACAGTGGGAAGAAGGGGGAAACCTTTGATAACTGGGAGGCTAGTCTTAAGTCCTACATGCATTTGCAGGGCGTAGCGCCCGAAGACCATGTCTTGATAGCCTTCCAGGCTTTGCGAGAAGAAGCGACCAGCTTTGCAAGGTCGCTCGCCCGTGCTGCCCATTGCGATAATGACATGGTCCAATATTTTGTTGTCACTCATCTCAATGATTTTCTCACCGCTCTGCGAGAGCGATTTGCAGACGTCACTAGTGGAATAAGGGCGTCTGATAAGCTCCAGATGATTCACACGCGGCAATGGAGGAGCGTACATGCCCTCAAATCCGCTATGGACGAACTTATCATTGTGCCCGGACATGGAGTTATTGAAGCACAGCTTGTCCAACTCTTCTACCGTGTGCTGATCAAACATTTGCAAGGGCACTTCTTTGATAAGAAACAACAGCCTGGAATGACCTATGATCTCCTCAGTAGAGAGGCTGTTGCGTTTGCCGCCCAAGCTATGCCACTTACCACTTTTTGGCATAAGGACTTAGCCAAGGGCAAAAAGTGGAAAGGGGGCACCATCTCAGGCCAATTGAAGTCCAAAGACAGTTTAATCCTTACAATGGAAGAAGATGGTGCGAAAGAGATCCCCTACGCTGACATAGAGTGGGGGCTAGAGGAAGAGGACAATAGTGCAGGAAAGGGGAGTACTTACGTTGCTGTCGCGGCCGGAGGGAGGCCGCAAGGAGGAAGACGAGGCCATGGCAAGAGTGGCCAGGCCTCAGGTGGTCGTGGACAATGGCTGGCCAGTCCTTATATTGACTTGGACCGAGCCTGAACTCATACCAGCCTTTGCTTCCTTTGGCTTGACTGGGTACTGGTACTACATGCCCACGGCCTGTTTGCTTCAGAATGTCGAGGCCTGGTACCTTCTCTAAATTTTCCCTTGGTGTGCTGCTGCTTGGGCCTGTGAGTCACGACTTTTCATCTGTGGGATATGCCTCTTTGCCTGTAGAATATGTTCTTTGAATTCGAGACTTGACTTTTGCCTGTGGGAGACGGCTTTTGCCTGGGGAAGTGTCCTTTGCCTGTGGGATATGACCTTTCATCGTGAGATGTTGGATGTGACTTTTGCTTTTGGGATATGACTGTTGACCTTGTGCCTGTCGGACTTGACCTCTGGGGCACCTGACTTAACCTTTCTGAAACTGGGTGACTCGGCCTCTTTTAGCCTGGGAACTTGACCCTGAGATTCGAATTTGGGCTCTGCATCGTGGAATGCCTTTCACTCTCGCCGGCCTAATTTCGAGGTCCTCTGAGAAAGTTACAATCTTTACCTATTAAGTTAGTATTAACTATGTTGATTCCGCATCCAGCTCTCTCATAGTAAGACACTATGTGCGGTACTGTTTCAATCAGCTCCTCTCTCGTAAACCAGCGATCTTCCGAAGGTTCTTGATAAGCAAATCTAACTTTATACTGTCGCTGGGGCCTACCCCTGCATCCAGATCTATAAACATCCTCTGCGACGATGCGGTCCACGTCATATTTACCATCCATATCAGGAGAAATCATAGATCTTCGAGACAGAAATAGCTCATTGCTGACACAAGGGAGCAACTTAGAGGCATAGAACACAGTAAGTGTGCAAATGTGGAGGAATCTCAACAACGTAGGAAGGACCATCCACATCACCAATTACGTCGAGTATCTGCCACGGTCCCCTATACGCAGGCAATAACTTCTGCGATATATTCTCTTCTGGGAGAAACTCTTTAGACTTTACCCAGACCAAATCCCCTACAGCGAACTGCGAAGGTCTGTGGTGTTTGTTTGCTTGCTCTATCATCTGATGCTGTGCTCTCTTGATGTTCTCTCTTACCTTTTCTACGTCTTTCTGATACTGTACAGCGAATTCTCTAGTCCCTGGAGGAAGCCCTTGCACTTGATCAGGGTTCAGACAGTCAATGGGCCTGCGCGAGTGCCAACCCAAATGCAGTTCAGTGGGCGTTCTCACTGTAGCTAAATGCACATAATTGTTATAAGCACCAGCAACCTTAGCTAGATGTTCATCCCAGTCAATCTGATCTGGCCGGATGTACATACACAGCACCTGTTGCAGCACTTTCATCTGCTCAGTCTGTCCATTTGTCTCAGAATGTCTGCCTGAGGACATAGTCAGTTTGGAGTCTTTGGACCACAGACGTTCACGAGTTGTTGCCAGTGCTCGCCCGTGAACCTCGTATCCCTATCACTTACAACAGTCAAGGGATGTCCGCAGTCTTTCACCCAATGATTGAAGAACTCTCGAAAAACTAGGTCTGTCCTCGCTTCAGCAGGGAGTGGTGCGAAACAGCAAACTTGCTGAATATGTCCACAATCACCATAACTTGACTCTTCCCATTCCTACTTCTAACCTTAGTGTCCATAAAGTCTAATGACACGGAGTCTCCAGGACCCGACGGTATAGGCAGCGGTCTAAGTAAACCAAGGGGAGGCTTCATGGAGCTCTTGTTCCTCTGACATACTTTTGCAGTCCAGGACATAGGCTGTACAGTCATGCTTCATTCCAGCCCAAGTATAGGAACATAGGAGGTTAGCATAAGTCTTCCAACCGAAATGTCCCTCAGTGTCGTGACATTCCCCTAGGATTAGACTGTGAGTCTCCTCATTGTTGGTATGCAAAGTCTATCGTGCACGTCTGTCTTCTCAAACAGCAGTCCTCGCGCCACCCTATAGTCGGGAACTTTGTGTGGTGCCGTCTGCCCCTCGTTAAGTGACTGACTATAGACCGGATCACTGACGTAAGCGGATCTAATCTTCTCTTGTAACTCAGCCCCCGCATCAAGTATGTTACAATGGCACCGAAGAAATCAGCTCGTCTGCTTAGCGCATCAGCAACAACGTTATATTTCCCC
Source organism: Chara braunii (assembly GCA_003427395.1). NCBI lineage: Eukaryota > Viridiplantae > Streptophyta > Charophyceae > Charales > Characeae > Chara > Chara braunii. Next base: position 334,301 of record BFEA01000583.1, read on the forward strand.
TTTACTGGCTTTAGTTCAAAGTCAAACTGACCTATCTCCCCAGCCCACCTTGTCAACTTAGGTGTCATCCGGGCTTGGGTCTTTAGCCAGCGAATTGTCTCATGGTCGGAATACACGTTAAAATGCCGCCCCAGGAGGTAATGTCGGCAGTGATGCAAGGCTTCTATAAGAGCAAACAGCTCTCTTTCGTACGTAGAAGCGGTGACCTTCTCACTAGGCAGTCTACAGGACATAAACTCAACAGGTCTGTACGCATTACCGTCATTCTGCTGGAGTACAGCACCTATCCTGTATTGTCTGGCGTCAGTGGTCACTATAAACGGCAAGGATGGATCAGCGATCTTCAGAACCGGGTACACTCTATCTAGCACTTCTTCAGACATTTAAAGGCTGAGGTACAGTCCTTGTCCCATTTCCAGATTGTTTCCTTCCTTAATAGCCTACACAACGGAGCAGCTATTACAGTAAAGTTCCTCACGAACTTGCAGTAATAGTTAGGCCGGACCAAGGAACGAACGTAGTTCCGCCAGCGTGTGTGGGGTCGGCCAAAAAAAAAAAAACATTGTGTGGCTGGGCGTGGCGGTGGGGCCAGCGCCTAGTTTTTTGGCTGCGCAGGCAGGGTTAGGACGGACACCAGGGCCAGTCGGGCTTTGTTTGTGGAGTTGTATAGCTGACATGACAACCCACGACTGTGATGGGCACTGAAGAAACCATGGGAAAACTGAAGCCTAGTACTTGTCCTGCATTGGTTGCGGCATGTTATTTTTTGGGTACATACTGTCATTGGAGCCCTGCCAGCTGCATGGCACAGCAGTGCCAAAGAGAGAACAGCTAGGGGGAAATCGGGAAAACCTCGAGCAAAAGAGCACTTAGAAAAAAAAAACCTCGTGAAATTGTTCAATTGATGCCTATGCGAGGGCAGCTTTTCGCCTGGAAACAATTCAACAACTTTGCAGACCAATTGTGAAACCATTCAGAAAAAAACACAACTCCAGAAATGTGGTTTGTCCAGACTGTGATCCGCTATATAGCTGCAGAAATGTGTGTGAGAGGCTAGTACTGACTGACAAGTGTTTGCGTTTTGCTTGTTTTTGCATTGCTTGCAGCCCAACATCTCCTTCATACTCACCGACATCGCCCTCCTATTCTCCAACATCGCCGAACTATTCGCCAACATCCCCGTCGTACTCGCCGACGTTGCCATCGTATTCACCAACATCCCCGACATACTCACCCGCGAGATACTCTCCAACAAGGTAATGATGATGACAAGTGCGGTTAAGCATTCCTTTTTTTGTTTACATGACCATTCAGTCATCCTCTAGGCATTAAAAACATGGAATGTTGAGTGCACTAGCCTCAGGCATTTGGGAAAACATGGTTGGCTGGCTGCTTACATGTCGCTGGCAGGATTCATCAGCTCTTCTAAGAAGTGGACGTGAACTGAAAACAGCTAATTCAGGGCAGTCAATAGCAGCCCGGTGGGCTGTGTTCTATCCCAGCTTGAGCAATGCTCTTACCTTGGAAAGGAATGGCTTCTCTCTTTCTGGTTATGGTGTTGCCCTCGTTACTGAGTTTCTGTGTGTGTTAATGTAATGAGGAGCAAAGGTTTTGGGGGAAGCGAGGGCATGGGCAGTACTCGTGCATTTAACCGGTCCGTTAGTGAAAATGAGGATTGCAGAACGTATCTGTGTCTTGTCTAATTGAAGTACTGCCTGAAAGAGTTGTGCCTAAGTTTTTTTCATCTAACAAATTTTGGTTTGCAGTTTCTTGCTCTTCTGCACAGGTGGTATTGTTTGCTGACAATAAATGACGTCAACGAATGATGATGTGAAACCAACGAGTGCCTTATTTCATTGAAAGGATTTCACGTGGCGCAGTTTACCTGTAGTCCCGGTCTCGAAGTTTCAAGTCCTGTGTGCCACAGTACCGTACAGCACACAGGTTATCAGTTAACCAGAGTCAGGTAGGCCCACTAGGTCCGGTGCGTCTGTTGGTCCATGTTAGTCCATCAGTCCAACCCAGTCGGCAGCTCGCTCCCAGAAAAGGTCAGATAAAGTTCTGGATGCGTCAAAGGCCGACCATGACCGGCAAGAGAAGGTACTGGTCCGGGAAAGTCTAAGATTGGGAACTACAGTGAAGTACAGAAGTCCTTCGATAGCAAAATGTCAACACAATTTTCCATTCGAGCTTGCTGCGGAAGCGTCATCATGGTCCTATGCTACCAAACACTGCAGTGAGGTTGAGAGAGAGTAGAGTAGTAAACGGCACTGGGCACCATAGCTTAGCTTGAGAGAGAGGTGTCGAAGAGAGAGGAAAACATCCAGAGAGAGATTGAGGCCTGACGGTTGGGGGTGGGGGGTGGGGGGAGAGAGAGAGAGAGAGACCGAACAAGGCAGTGAGGTTGAGAGACAGGCCGAGTAACGGCACAGGGCACATAAGCGGTTGACAGGGACCCCCAGTTTTCAGCCCTGGTTAACCCCCTCAACCCTGAAAAGTGCATTGGAGATCATTTTTTTAGATTTTTCTGTTTTTTTTTTTCTTTTGTCCTGTTTTTTTTTCGGTCAAGGTCTGCGTGTGCCAAGTTTGGTGTTTGTTGGGGTCTTGGAGTTGACTGTTTTGACTAGCCCTGAAAAATCCTGAAAATTCTGAAAACCCTGAAAACTGAAAAGTACAATAACCTGTTCAATATGCCTCGTTGAATGGCTAAGGGGCCACAGGCCGCGACCCCGGTTTCAGGCCGTGAGGTCGAAGGGCCAGAAGACCCCTCCGAAACAGCCCAGGGCCTGAGCGCCCGACAGCTGACTGTGGTCAACTGCCTGAGGCCCAGAACTCAAAGTCAATACGGACCCAGCCAAGGCCGCCGGTCAGACACACTCATGTGTTTGTATGCAGGTACCAAGACAACATCAGGACCAAGTGGAAGTCTGGAACTGTACACAATCCAGGCCCTCGGCTGTGAGTCAATCTGAGCCACCGTGGGTGGAAGACCTGAGGCCGGTCAGCCTCGTCAAACATTACATAAGGCTTGGTCTCCAGGGAGTCGACAGTTAGTCTTGCTATGCTGCCTTGACGCTGGCTCGACGCTGGCTGGTCGCTGGCTGGTCACTGGCTTGACGCTGGCTAAGCGCTGGCACTGTGGATGACGACGCGAGACTGAGGCAGCACTCTGGCGCCTTCTCTGCTTAGCGCCAGCCTATGCTGACGTGGGCATGCCACCTGACCACATTGCTGATGTGGCGCATGCCACTTGTCTACATTGCTCTTGTGGTGCATGCCACCTGTCTACATTGCTGATGTGGCGCATGCCACCTGTCTACATTGCTGATGTGGTGCATGCCACCTGTTTTCATCGCTGATGTGGCATTGGCCACGCTGTGTACACTAGGCGATTGGTCGCGACAAGGAGGGAGATTGGAATCTGTGGATGATTGATCGGGATCCATCGTCTTCACGACGGAACAGTGCCACGTGGCACTTCGATGTGATCAGAACCTATTAGGCTCGTTATTGGATACTGATTGATGATGTGGAGGTGAAGGGAATTCCGGAGGAGTGGGAATTGTTGGGCTACTCTCATGGTGGTCATTGATGGTCATTCTCTTCCACCCTCTCATCTATCTGTTCCCCCTCCATTTTCTTCGTCTATTGGTAATGAGACATTGTACCAGAGGTCGCATTCCTGATTATTGGAGACATTGTCCAGATCTGAGTTGTCTTGCATTTCGACGTCTGGCGAGTATCTTCCAGTCTGGGTTCATTACAATTTGGTATAGAAGCATACCTCCTTCATCGCGATCTGCTGTCAGGCACCACGTGGCACCCAAGTAAGTGAGTGGTGCCGCACGTGAAAGGGACGAAACGCGTTTATAAACGCGCGCGATTTATATCGCGGGTCTTGGAGAGGTAGCCATAGTTGGGGACTCCTCTATCCTCCTGCAGTACGTTGGGATTGTCAGGAAACCGGGGCTATTCGGAGGAGGTTCGCTGGAAGCTTCAAAGTGGTGGGCTTCTGCCATACCTACGAGTGTTTTCAAGGGTCGTCTTCTTCATCAGAAAGGGTGGCACAACTGTCGATCTTCATCAGGGAGGTCATCTGAGACTCCATCGGCATCAGACATTGTGGCACTGGCCTTCTTCTTCATCTGTTGGGTGGCGTAGGTCCTCAGGAGGCCCTAGCTATGTGGCGATTGTTGTTCCAGGGTCCAGGGTCCTGGGGAGAGTGGCGAAGCTACTTAGTAGAAGTAGAGGAAGGGTTGCTCCCTCAGAGCAGCGCTGTATGGTTCTGAGGCAATTTTTGATGTGACGAGACTCTTAAATTGTGTATTCTGCTATTTCAGTGTTCATTGAATCTCTGGAAGGACCTGCAAAAGCCTCTTCTAGTAGCAGTAAGGGACGAGGGGGGAAACGTTCCTCCTCCCCTGCAGACAAGGCAAGTCTACTGGGAAATGTTTCAGGGCCAGCTGACCCCTTGGATGCTTCCACCCTTCCCTGGCATGCACTCAGGATTCAGGAAGGGGTATGGAGGAAGAGGAAGGATCAGGGAGTCTGCCTCAGATGTGTCGGGGACCATTTCCTCAAGGACTGTCCCCATATGCCACGTAGGGGCTCAGACACAGGCTTAGGCACAAAAAACTAGTGCAGCGATTGGTGGAGTCAGCAGCTCCATCCAGGAGTGGTGAGTCATCTTCTGATGGGGAAGATGCTACACCATCACTGAGTTCTAGTTCTTTTCTAGGAGTTGCAGTTTCAGGGCCTTTCCTTTATGAAGACTCTGAATTGGATGAGACATGGGAGGAGGATGAACTATACCTTATTGCTGATCTTTTCCCGAGACTTCAGGAGAAGAAGAAGCATAAGACATATCTCATCCTACTTCGACCCTCGATCCTAGGAGGTAGAATCAAAGGCTTGTTGGACAGTGGGGCGATTCTCAACTTCATCTCTCCCAAGACAGTCAGCAAGCTGCATCTGGATTGGAGACTAGTGAAATTGCAGCAGCCGCTTGTGGTTCGTATAGGGGACTCATCCACAATTCGGATCACAAATGTTGTCAAAGGTCTGCACGTGGCCTTTGATCAGCAGGGAGAAATCAGGCAACGCGTGAATTTCTCTGTATTCCTAAACCTACCCTTTGACTTTGTCTTCTCCCTGATGTGGCTAGAGGCCACCAACCCTAGAGTTGACTGGCGTATCCCTAGGGCTAGCTGCCTAATCGGCGAGGGGAATACCGACCATGCATGTTAGCCGACGGGTACGACGCGATCAACAACTGTTTTTGCATGCTGCACATAACTTTTTTCAGGTGTCACGCGAGACTAACCATGATCGTTTGTTTGTGGCATTTGTCAAACAAACTGATGTGGAGATTGCTCCCCGTCCTCCTTAGGTACAGCAAGTGGTGGACAAGTTCGCAGATCTTATGGAGGAGCCTACTGGGCTACTACACAGACAGACCCAACATAAGATCGAGTTGTTGCTTGGATCGGTCCCCCCTAAGGGCCGTATCTACATGATCTCCCCTGCTGAGCTAGGAGCTCATGAAGCAGTTGGAGACCCTCACCAATAAGGGCTGGATTCGTCCCAGTGTCTATGAATTTGGGGCCCGGATCCTCTTTGTTCCAAAGGGGAATGGCGAGTTCAAGATGTGTGTAGACTACAGAGGGCTTAACAAGATCACGAGGAAGTTTACAGAGCCTCTTCCTCCGATAGATGATCTGTCGGATATGGTACAAGGTTGTACATTTTGAGTAAGATCGACCTCAAATCTGGTTATCACCAGTTTGAGATGGCAGAAGGTGATGTTCATAAGACAACCTTCAAGACCAGGTATGGTATATATGAGTATCTGGTCATGCCATTCGGTCTCTGCAATGCGCCTGGTACATTCCAGATAGAGATGCATCGCATACTCAGGCCTTACCTGGACAAGTTCGTAGTTGTATGCCTGGATGATATCCTGGTATTCAGTCGGACTGCGTTGGAGCATGCAAAGCATGTGGCTCTTGTCCTCCAAGCTCTGCATGACAACAAGTATCAGATCAACAAAGAAAAGTCCTCCTTTGGAGTGATTTACTTGGCTCATGTTATTCCTAGAGAGGGGGTGGCTCCTGAGGCAACGAAAGTTGCAGCAGTTGAGGACTGGCCGCAGCCAGCAAACGTTTGTGATGTCAAATCTCTCATGGGAGCTTGGATTGTATTGCAAGAAGTTCGTTAAGAACTTCTCTTCTATTGCTGCATCTCCGATTGACCTTACAAAGTAAGACACTTCCTTTCTTTGGACATTTGAATGTCAACAGGTTTTCACACGTCTCAAGGAGGCCTTGATTCGTGCCACCTGTCTACATTGCTGATGTGGCGCATGCCACCTGTCTACATTTCCCACCTTTCTTCATCGTTGATGAGGCATTGGCCACACTGTCTACACTGGTGATTGGTCGCGACAAGGAGGGAGATCGGGATCTGTGGATGATTGATTAGGATCGGGATACTTACCCGAGGCTGACGTCGATATTGTGTGCTGCTGATTGTCTCCATCGTCTTCACGGCGGAACAGTGTAGCGTGGTACTTCAATGTGATCAGAACCTATGAGGCTCGTTATTGGATTCTGATTGATGACGGAGTGGGAATTGTTGGGCTACTCTCGTGGTGGTCATTGATGGTCATTATCTCTTCCACCCTGTCATCTGTCTATTCCCCCTCCATTCTCTTCGTTTATTGGTAACGAGACATTGTATCAGAGGTCGCATTCCTGATTATTGGAGACATTGTCCAGATCTAAGGTGTCTTCCATTTCGACGTCTGACGAGTATCTTCCAGTCTGGGTTCATTACAAACGAGTGAATTTCGCATGAAAACACAGTTTTGCCTTGCTGTTTTATAGGTTTTTAAAGTTTTTCTTTCAATTATTTTTCCATAAGTAGTTAGTATGATCTCCACTCTATGAATTGGTGGTAAGTTTGGTTAAAATTACCCTTGGGTTTTGTTATAAATGGCCTGACAAGTGATCTGAAAATCGAGGCCTCTGTTAACCGTCTCCCAGCTTAGCTTGAGAGAAAGGTGTCAAAGAGAGATTGATGCCTGTGTGTGTGTGTGTGTGAGAGAGAGAGAGAGAGAGAGAGAGAGAGAGAGAGAGAGAGAGAGAGAGCAAACACTGCAGTGAGGCTTAGAGAAAGGCAGAGTAACACAATAGGGCACCATAATTTAGTTTGAGAGAGACAGGTGTCGAAGAGGGATTAAGGCCTGAGGGTAGCAGGGGCAGACACACACGCAGAGAGAGAGAGAGAGAGAGAGAGAGAGAGAGAGAGAGAGAGAGAGAGAGAGAGTGTCCTGCGTTTTAGGTGTGGCTTGGCAGCCCATGTGTATATGCGGTTCAAAATTTTGAAGAGGTTGGGGGGGGGGCGAGGGAAAGAGAGAGACCAAACACCGCAGTGAGGTTGAGAGACAGGCAGAGTAACGACACAAGGCACCATAGCTTAGCTTGAGAGAGACAAGTGTCGAAGAG
>BFEA01000583.1:344228-363125 GCA_003427395.1 Chara braunii
GGGGGGGGGGGGGGGGAGAGAGAGAGAGAGAGAGAGAGAGAGAGAGAGAGAGAGAGAGAGAGAGTCATACCTGTTCGGTGCGGCTTGGCAGCCCATGTGTATATGCGGTTCCGAATTTTGAAAATTCTAAAGTATGCTCATTGCGACGATGATCTCGTGCTTTATTTCCAATTTTGAACAATTTTTGATGTATCCTCATGCTTGGAGCTTGGTGTGATGAAGTGTGAAGTGGTTGTCGTGCCAGAAGACATGTTGATGTTCGTGGGTCCATTGCATCAGGGCTTCCTTCCTGATGATGTCACTGAGAAACGAAACAGGATGAGTACATTTTTCAGCTCTTCTCGGTTGCGCAGCACCCACTCTGTTTTTGTTTTCCCTCCTGCTCATCTCTTCCGTGGATGGCACACTGACCCTAAGCATTTAATGCCCCTTGATTGTGTGTTTGATGGTGCAGCCCTGCGTACTCTCCCACAAGTCCATCCTACAGTCCGACATCACCATCATACAGGTAAAGAACACTTTTATGCCTGGTCTTTTTGAAACCCTTCTTTGTGCTGTCGAAGTTCCTTTCTTAGGTTTGTCTTTGCATTGTCCCCCCTCTTCAAAGGAGTGACCTGTTTTTCCAGCGGCAATTTTTGCTTTATAATCTATCAGGAGCTAAAGTCATGCTTCTGTTTTTTTCCTCCCAAGAGTGATGTGCAGTAACCCTGTTCAGAAGTAGCTTGGGGCCCAGAACTCAGCCCCAGGCAACGCAGACCTGAGTTGGTCTGCGCTGGGCTGTGTGACCAAGACACGCCCAGGCCTGAGTCTGTCACGTTTGGCTGTGCGACCGAACGCTGCATACAGGAAATTCAATGGTCAAAGTCAACAAAGTCATCTGTAGAGTCAAAGGTACCGCACCCAGGCCCTTGGTTGGATACACTCACTTGTTGTGCACAGGTACCCAGACAAGCATCGAGCCCGGACGGAATTCGGTTTCAGATCAATCTGGGCCTTAGTTGGTATCGAAATCTGGACGGCTGAGGGTGGTAGCATCCGGGGCCCAGACCCCGACTCAACGCTACATAAGCGCCGACTTTCCTGGCTTCGACATTCATTCTGTCTTACGTCGATGCTGTCTTCACGCGTTGACGATGACTCTGGCTCGACGCTGCGAAGCTGGCTGAGCACTGGCTCTGTGCTGGCATTGTGTCTACGGCGACGCCCTGCTGGTCCGGCATGGTGGCTGGCTTGCACCTGTCTTCTTGGCATGCTGACGTGGCAGCCGCCATGCGCTGTCGCTGGCATGGCTGCTGCCACGTGTACTACTGGTTGACGAGGCGAAGCTATGTGACTTGTGTTGCTGTTCTGATTATCGTCATTCAGGAGGAGATCAAGACTGTGGAGAGGTCAACTTCATGTCGACATTGCTCCATCGCTGACGAGGGACTGACTAGACGTGCCACGTGGCACATTGAGGTTACTTCAGATACTCGTTCAGATTATTATTTCGGTGGTGATCGTGGAGGGAGCCCGAAGAAGCAGTGTGCATTGTTTCTATCTTCCCCACTGTCTTTCCTCCCTCTCATCTATCTCGTCTGTGTATGTCTTCTCTTCTCTTGGGTATCTGGACACGAATACGATTATTGATAATCAGCAGCAGGTTGACACTCATTTAGACTTGCATTGTTGACAACTCTCTTCACGATCTGGGTTCATTGCAATTTGGTGCATGTGGCATCTGTGAGTTGGGGATCGAGGTTGTGAGTGATGCGAGAGACATACCTGGTGCTTGAGGCGAACGGCATTGCCTCGATTTGCCCTACTGGGCCCTATTTTCTGTACAGTCGGACGCCCTAAGTGAAGGCAGGCTCGACCCAGGGCCAATAGGCCTATTTTTGGGGTCACCGCGCAATTGGGCAAATTCAGGCAGTTGTGCAGCGCCAGTTGGTTGAGAGCGCCCAGGCCCAGGTTACCTTTTTCCGTATTTAATTGAGGCAGGCCCTGGGCCAGATACGCAACATGGACCGAACACAGGCCGAGGGCAGTTGGACACGGGCAACTACCAGAGGCACAGGGCCTGATTCGTGTGGACTGGGGCACAGCCTCTCGGGGCCTACCGGAAGCTTCTGGGCAGGGGCCCAGCGCAGGCAGGCTTCACGCAGCAGGCAGGCAATTTCCATTTAGGAAAGTGCCTACTGGCTGCATGCTGCGCAAGCGTTGCTGCGCTAGACGCTGGCCAGCGCTCACGGGCGAGCTTGAAGGAGCAGGCAGCCATAGCCGAGCTGCGCTGCTGTATGTTGGATGGGGCGCATGGTGGTCCTTGGGTGCATGTGGCATCTGTGAGTTGGGGATCGAGGTTGTGAGTGATGCGAGAGACATACCTGGTGCTTGAGGCGAACGACATTGTTCGAGATCTGCTCGTACTTCGGGGAGCTGTTGACGTCATCAGCGGCATTGTAGATAGGCTACATAGGATCTGCCATTGGTAGTCTGGGTGCCGAGTGCCAGATAGGATATCGATATTGGTTCTTTGTTGATGATGATGAGACTATTCCAGCATTGTCACTTATGAGCTTTTGCTGTGCTCTTATGTGGTGGAACTCGTGATGCAATTCTGCTTTTGGTTCGCGGTCACGACTATCTGGTTTTGTGTGTATGATGTTGTTTGATTTCTGAAGTTCGCTATCGCTCATTTTCCTTGCAATTTGGTATCGGAGCTGTGGTACTGTGCGCTCATCTGGCGCTTGTCTTCTGCCTTTGCGGTACATACATGCGGTCTGCTAGGCGAGCAGCCGTAGAGTGTGTAGTGAGGAGGGCGAAGGCAAGCAGGCGACCCAAGAGGTGAAGGGTTCGCCATGAAGGCTATGTGGTGATTATTGGGTGTTCGCAGTGTGATGAGAACTATCTGATGTGCGATTGATGCTGAGGTGGAACGGGAGTGTGATGCTGGTTGTGCCGAAGCAGCGATTGGTCATCACAATCGGTATCAGGTCATGTGGTGAGAATATATGTGGTTGGGGGCAGCTATTTTGAGGTACGTTGCTCTTAACCTTATCTACCCTCTTCAACACTTCTTACCGTGAGGATGTGTGTTCTGTCTTGAGAGTCCTCTCATGTGAGGAGTCGTGTGCGCTCAACCTTGAGAGTCGGCATTGTTCACGTGGAGCATCTGGAAGGAGAGGGCGGAGCTATCTGAAGGGCCCTGGACGAAGCACCGGGTCACAGTCACCATGCCAACCCACCGGGAGTAGAGCACGCATGCTTTGCTGCTTTGTCCTTTGCCTGCCTGCTGCGCTATTAGATGAGTTTTGAGGGGCAGGCCATCCCTACGGGAAAGATGAGTACCGAACGTCTATAAATAAGTACCGACGGGGACCTTGGATTGGCTGTGATTGTCGTCCTGTCTGCGACGTTAAATCATTCCTGAGGACTTTGGGGGCCGTCCTAAAACGCCTCCTGATCAGCCAATCGGTCAGTGTAAGGCTCGCTGCTCGCGAGGGTAAACATTGTGCAGGGCTGGCCAGCTCAGCAGGACTCGGGGCACAGGGGTGGGCCGTGTGCACACCTTTAGACATGCACACTGTTCTGGATTGCTCAGGGACGCTGACGTCAAGTGACCATCAAGAGGAACTGAGGGAGGGGTAGATTTCAGGTGATAAGTTCATGTTTCAATTCCACTCTGCAAACGTCCACACAGACGATCCTATTTTTATTCTTGATTAGTTAGATGGACTGCCGTTGACATCTGGCAGACAACAATAGTTAGAAAATGCTTTTTGTTCGTTGACTAATTAATTAAAAATAGTTTCGTTTGTAGGACTCTCCGAATCTGGACTACTTGTTGGACCCGAATGTGTAAACTCTGAAATAGCCATCGGTTAATTAATTATTTATTTTTAAATCGGTCTATGCATGACGCTGCGGTAGACATCGAATGTGTGATCTAGTGTAGTCGGTGTGCAGTGCTGCAGCTTATGAGCGACAGGGAGGAAACTAGGGAGGACGACAGGATCCTGCGATCAGTGAGGCGCCCGATAGCCCACTTGGCATTAGGACCAGAGGGCGACGAATTCCTGTTCCGCCAGCTGAGAGAGAGGCAGCAGCAGCAGCGAAGAGGTAGGGCCGCAGAGGCAAGCAGGGCATTCACAAGCGAGGCCGCTACTTCAGCAGCCATGGCAACTGTTGCGCAGCAGGGCTCTCAGGGTTGCGCAGGCCAGTAGTTCAGGGACTGTAGGGTCAACGGTCGCACAAACCCTGAGTCACAGACCCTGAGTCAGTCCATTGGGGTTATGGCAAGCCAGCCAGTAGTGTTGACCCCTGAAGAGGTCGCCATACAGCAAGCAGCACTTCGCGAGGCACAACTATAGAAGGCTTTAGGAGAGATAAAGGCAGATGTTACGATCCTGGTCATTCCCAGAGTGCAAATTCACAATGAAAGACAATGCCACCCAATTGCAAAAGAAATGAAAGCACTTGCAAAGAGATAGAGACCAGAGAAGAGGGAAAGAAGAAGAAGAAGAAGAAGATGTACACCAGCAAGACCAATGACAAATCCTCCCTTCTCTCTCCACCTTCCTCCTCCTCCTTAACCTCTCCAATCTTATTATTCTTCCCAATAGGAATAATAACAATGAGTGGATGAACCAGAATCAATATCCGAAGTTCCCTCTTACTGCTGACTCAACAACAACAACAACAACAAGTCCACCATAGCTATGGCTTCCCTCTTTCTTCCTCCTCTCACATGCCTAGGCTATGGCGGACTACTGAGGGCCCTGCCCTCCTGTCCAAAGGACAACCCAAAGCAGCTATGGCGCTGCACTCCTGTCCAAAGGACAACCCAAGGCAGCTATGCCGCTGCTGACTGATCCGCCATGCCTGACGCTGCCTCGAGCTTCCTTGGTGCGGCACTACCCCAACTGGGGCCTTCCAGATGCAGCGCCCAACAAGGTGATGAAGATGGTGTCCACCATAGCCAGGTAGGTGCTCGCCATAGCCAGGCTGGGCGCCCAGCTGCCCTTCACCTCCAGGCAGCGCTGTACCAGTCCAGCGCTTGGCTCAGCAGCATGTCGCCAATCTTTGCATACCGCAAATGAGGAGGAGCTACTTGCTCCTCGGGATAGCGGCCTACTGGCCTCTTGGGCGGTGACTTCCTAGGCCGAGCGGCCTCCCAGCAACCGGTACCTCCTCCCTTTCGGAGGAAAACATCATTGCAGGCTCTGCTATCGTCCGGACAGGCCCTAGACCCGGGCTACTTGGACTGGTACCGGCCTACCTCTAACCTACCGCTACTGGGCCTCTAAAAATGCCAACTTTTTGTCTTCTTCTGCTCGGCCTCCAGTACTCGACACTTCTACCACTACTCGAGTGGTACCGGCCTACCTGCTACTTGAGTGTTTTTCCCGGCTGCTCTAAGTGTCGCGGGCCTACCCCCGCTACTCGGGTGTTTTCCCCGCTGCAACCCTCGAAGTCACGGCCACAGCCGGCCCTGCGGGGCCTTTCAACCAACGAGTACCCTTGCGGGTCACACACACACTCAGCCGACAAGCACTCAGACAGGCATGCAAACCAGCAGGCACGCACACACACACAGACATGGAAACCACAGCAGAATGCGGGAATCTCAGCAAGGCATTCATTCCAGGGGCAAATCCCAGAAATCAGCAGTGTTCTCAGTCAGTGTTTTTGGCGGGTCATTACATTCCCAGTTTTCTGCGCTACAGACGTTTTGCATTGCGATTGCCCTGGCACCTAGAGCTCACACGCGTTCAGTTCTCTCCACAGGTTTTACTTACTCAATAAACTTCTGTTAGCAGAGAGAGAGAGAGAGAGAGAGAGAGAGAGAGAGAGAGAGAGGCAGAGAGGCCCGTTTGGGTTGGACCACCAGCGGGATTGTCGGAGGGAGCAGTTATTTCCTGAAAGTAGCCTACTGGACGGACGTGCGTGTGATGTTGGCTCCCAATCCTCCGTCCTCTGTCTCTCTCTCTCTCCTCTCTGTCTCTCTTTCTCTCACTGTGTTGCACCTACCCCGATAGGTGTCGACTGTCCGCCTGACCCTTATTCGTGTGGATCCTGATCCTCCTCTCTCTCTCTCTTCTCTCTCTCTCTCTCTCTTTCTCTCTCTCTCTCGTGCTGGTGCACCTGCCTGTGTCCACTGCCCGCCTGACCGGTTTGTCTGCCGCTGAAGGCCGCCATCTGCTCTCTCTTTGTCTTCCTTCCTCTCTCACTCACTCGCTCACTTTATCTATCTCACTCCCCCCGCTATATTTTTTGTGTTTTTCCTCTCTGGTGAATACTGGAGCAAGTCCCAAGGTATGCTGTTTTACGTGTACCGCACGGTTGACACAATGGAGAGGCGTGGGAGGAGGACGCTGTGAGGGGGAGGAGAAGGGGTATGACAGGAGAGGAAGAGCGGGAGGAGAAAGCACCAGGGCAGGCAGAAGTGCCCAAAAAGTGGGGGTGTGGGGGAGCAGGATGGAGAGGGGGTGGCGAACAACGGGAAAAATGAAGACGACGTTACGCTGGAATAGGGTGGAATCTGCCTGTCTGCCGTGGGCGTAGCAGCGGCTGGCATCTGCTTGTACTTCTAATTGCTATGTATGTTTGGGTTCCAGTTAGGGTTCCGAAGTTCGGTATCCAATTGGACTTCTTTGGGGACATGAAAGAAGAGCCAAACATAAATCTATTGAACTCTTTTAGTGAATATTCTTAAACTTGCAATGTGAAACGTCTCCCTCCTCCTCTTGCAGTCCTCTTTCCTCAGTCTAAATTATGTTGTTTTCTCTCTCCTCGTCTTTTGATGCGGGTGGTGCCACACTGATCCCTCTCGTAGTAATGGTGGACAGAGGAAGATCTTCAGTCCAAAAGACATTTGAGAAGTGCTGGTCGTTCACACTGTTGATTTGCCCAGTAAGGTCGTTGGTTCCACTCTGAGATTCGCAGAATGTTCTGATATCTCTGCTACAGCTAGTTTGGCCCTGTCAAAGTTGGTCAGGGTTCATGTTGTCAGTGTGCTTTGGTATTCAAAAGTATACTCTCGCTATGGATGATTGGACTCTTACTGTCTCTCGCGTGTCTGGTGGTTGGCCATATTGGGATATCGTTGAGAGTGCCACAGGTAACCACTAGAATATTACGATACAGTAATTATATTACGACAATATAATACGACATTTGACAATTCTTTGAGCATGGGTGGTAATTGACCCCTGCAATCAACCCCCCTCCAAAGGGAAAAATGAAGCAAATTGACATGTGTGGATTTGACAACTCTTCGGGCCTCATCTTCTTGCATATGCTCTATCAGGCCCTGTATGGTAGCGTCCAGCAGAACTGCAACATGCATGGTGCCCCTGTTGCGGTGTAGAACCTTTTCAGATGCACCCATTTGCAATGCCCCTCCCCGCCCACCCTCCCACCGAGTATAACAGCACATGCCCCTGTTGGTGTTTGTCGAACATTACTTTTATATGACAAGATAGTGGGGTCTATTCACAGCTGTGATCTGGAAAGCACGTGGGCTCTGGTTGTAGATGCTGGGAACCACCTGCTAATGACAACGCTAATTTTGAGTGTTGCTAACTTGTTGCGAGTGTTACTACCGAAGGCATCACAACGGAGGCAAGATGCAGACAGCTGAATAGTGGAATGTGAGTCAATGTATATGATACATCTTACATCATACACGGCGTGCACCTACTGCCGCTTCCGTTAATGGCTGTTAATCTGTGTTTCTGGGATTTCTTGTTTCTTGGTTTGTGCTGATGCAGCCCGGGTGGCACAGGAGAGCAGTCTCCCACTTACACTCCAAGTTCAGTAAAGTACTCTCCCAACTATTCAGAAAACGGCTGCGGTGACGATGAGGAAGAGAAGTGACCCTCAGAGGGAGGGCAATCGAATGAAGGTGTGCCACAGCTGGTCAAGACATTTTGTTGTCATGTAGGTGGTTTCCTGCAGGATGGACAAAGATTGCGCTTTGGCTGTGTGTGCTGCTGCGGCTGTGTATTTCGGGTGGGCATTCTTATTGCAACCCCTGCGAGTCTCTCGGGAGGACACAAAGGAGAGAGGATGGTGGTGCAGATTTGCTGGCCTTGACAAAGGCACCGTGCTTCGTCACAATGATGGAGGATGCATGGTGGTTAGAGGGACGTGAGGGGTGTCATTTGGAGAGTGCATGCATGCAAATGACGACATTGCCGTCTCTCTCTCGAGTGTTTCTGTAAGCAGCCCTTTGTTTTAGTGATGATTCTCCGGTCGCTCTTGAGCATTCTCTTGGTGCCAGCATGGACTAGTTCTTGCTCCTGACTTCAGATTGCCTACAACACCATTCGAAGGAGACCCTGACAAGTGCACTCGGGGGGCAGAACTGTCGGTGAAGGTGGAGGGAGGCCACTTGGCCTGATAGCTAGCTGCAGGGCCACTTGGTCATGGTTTGTGCAATTGTGGTGATGACAGGAAGGCAGGCAGGGCTGTTGGCTGGTATTGCTCACCCGTATACCGGCAAGGTTAGGATTTGTTAACCAGGACAGCATTGGCAGAAAGTGAAGTCCTTATGGCAGGGAAGAGGGAAGTACTGCAGCAGTGGTTCTGGAGGGCCGGCGAATGCTAAGAGCAGAGATCGTGGCGTCATTCATGTCTCCTTGCAAATGAATGGGTGCATGCACAGGCTCATTTTCTCCACTGTGGCATACTTCCATGTATGATGAGGAGAACCCTTGCATTGCTGCACCAGGTACAGCAGTCTGTTCAGAGTCGATTGTTTGCAGGGACTCCATGGCATCTATCTCACTGTGACCGTGGAGAGTGGAGAGGAAGGTTGGGAGAGGATGCTTGGTATTGCCATTAGAGAGTGGTGCTGAAGTTGGAGAGCAAAGGCGGGCATGTTGTCTTCGTGAAGGCATGCCATGGAAGCAATAGCGTGTCTGAATTCTTTTCACTGGGGTTTCTCTTTGCAAGATGGGCTTACAGATGAGCACATGCTGCAGATGTAAGAGGTGGTTTGTGTGTGTGCTGGGGCAGTAGGTTGACTGGAGTAGCAACGCTCGTTGTTATTTTTGTAGCAGTTCGTACTGGGCGGCAGAAAGTAGGCAATGTCATGGACAAGACCTGCATACGTAGAACATGTACATGGTTGCTTCTCTCATGAGGTGTGCCATGACAAATAAGCTTCCCAAATGAGAAAGGAGAATTTTAGTAGATTGGAAGGCTGGGAGCACAAAAAATTGGATTGGGGGAGGCAATTCTGAAGGAGCCCATGTCAACTTCTGAGTGATTTTGTAATGTTCAATCAGTGTCATCATCTCGGATCGCCTTGGAGACCGACAAAAGAGACTGTTTTCCGTACTGGTGAGTAGTTGGAAGGGGAGATCAGGTGGCCTATGTTAGTCCCATCTGTTCTCATTCTCTCTCTGTGTTTTTTTTTTTTCCAATCATGTTTCATTTCAAGTTTCTTGAAGCGACATGCAGCTGCAGGCTGTGTATGTGTACAATAGGTTTGGGCTGGCAACTGCCTCAAGAAATTCTCCATTATGAGAGGAGGGAACCATGATATGTGTGTCAGAAATTGTTGTCCATTAACTCCATTCCTGTTTTCCTTTTACGAGTACTTCTATCACCCCTTGACCGCCGTTGGACTCTTTTCCCATGTTATCGATCCTCCTGTTGCTCCGTAAAATGTGCCTATGGTGGGTGATGTTAGTGGTCGTTGTACAGGCCCTCATGTCGTATTGGCTGTTATAGGTGTTGGCATTGTCCTTGAGGCAGTGCTTGTGGCGGTGATGGTTACGTCATTATTGTGCTGATGACAGCAACATTGACATCATCGCTTATATCTCAATTTTTCTGGTTGGATTCTCAAAAGGCAGTTGTATTTTGGGTGGAATGAGGGGCTGGCAGCTGCAGGTGCCCGCAGTGTCAGCAGGCTGTTTGCAAAGTGTTATGAAGTACTGTTAAGGTGGTTGCAGGTGTTTCACTGGACAAAAGCGAATTTGCATTTCAGACTCCATTCCTGTTTTCCTTTTAAGAGTACTTCCATCACCCCTTGACCGTTGTTGGACTCTTTGCCATGCTATTGGTCCTTCTGTTGCTCAGTAAAATGTTTTTTGGTGATGTTGGTGGTCGTCGTACAGGCCCTCAAGTCATATTGGCTGTTATAGGTGTTGGCATTGTCCTCGAGCCAGTGCTTGTGGTGGTGATGGCTACGGCGGCATTGTGCTGCTGACAGCAACATTCACATCATCACTTGTATCCCGCTTGATGGCAGGCTTCTAGCTTCGTTGCTCAAGAATATGCTCGTGCGGTCTGGTTCGGTTCTCAAAAGGCAGTTTTATTTTGGGTGGAATGAGGAGCTGGCAGGTGCGGGGGTGACTGCAGTGTCAGCAGACTGTTGCAGGATGTTATGGAGTACTGTTGAGGTGGTTCCAGGTGTTTCACTGGATTGCGTTTCAGCAAAAGACCATTGTGTGGTCAGGACGAAGAGAAAGACGAGTCACAACCCGGACAAGGCACAGGAGATCCAACGTTGCTGCATTCGTAAGGTTTTTTCTGTGCGGGAACAGTTGGCCTGTTGATGGGAGGAAATATTCACTTCACATGATGGCAGTACTGGCCTGGGACATCCCAAACCTGTGAGACCGAGTCAGTAGGCAGTATGCAGACCTCTTCAAGTCGAGCCTGACCTCAACCCAGCTTGGCCACCGCAGAGTCTTCAAGTTGGCTGTGTAGAACTGCCATGCTGTGCACGGGTTCCCTTCTAGGGATTGTCCGCTGGAAGAGCTAGTGACCAAGGGTAGTAGGGGCTTTGGTAGCAGGAAAATGTTGACAGACAGAATGGGACGCTGGACCCGGTTTCCAGCTCAGCCTAAACTGGGTAATGGCCCCAGCACTCCAGGTTGTTGGTGGAGGGATTCCCAGCCTCCCCTTTTGCTTGTATACTAAAAAGACTGGCTTTCGGGAAGGGAAACAAAAGTCTGATCCTGTAGTTCTGTTCGTTCACTTACGAGGATCCTCTGCGCGGAAAACTTTGCTGACACGTTTCAAACCTGGGTCTGACATATTAGGTGTTTGTTCGGCCTAGGTGGCCAATTGCTCTCAAGCTCGGCTGTGCAGATGATGGGTAAGGAACCGGCTCAGTGTGGAAATGACATGGCCAGATCTGCCACTATGGTATCGAGGCGCAATTCACTTCGTTTCCTTTCTGTTTGCTTGACATGGGGATTCTAAGGCCTAGGTTGACTGTCCGTGGATGCCTTTCCAACTGAGTATTTATACCACGAGGTAAATCCTTAACTCACAATCATAATATTGCTGGCTCCTAGGCTACCAGCCGGGCCGCGCAGGTCACCTTGTTTGCCTGGGTGGGAAGCCCGACCATGCAACGACCAAAGAAGATCCCAGTGCAAGGAAAATGAGCAATAGCGAAATATAGAATACCAGATTGCGAAATCAAGTTGAAAGCCAGAGTGTCTAAAACTGTCCAGAAAGCAGAAATGCACCGATATTATTATGTGATATAACACCGAAGGAGACCCAAAGCAGCAAACTTAATTGGCAATGAAAGAATACTCTCACCACCACCAACAACATAGTCGAAGCTCTTCCTCCTGCGTGGTGCTCAGCGCCCAGGCTACAATCACACAGCTACTCTCTAGCCTACAGACGACGAAGCAACCAGTTGATGTCAGTAGCAGCAACCGAAGTACATGCAGATGTCGACCGTGTAGACCTCATGCTCACCCTCGTTTTCTTCTTCCACGTCTCCACTCTACCGAAGACCACCACCATACCCCCGCTGACCTTTGTCCAAGCCAAGCCCTGCTATGGAGGGCTTGGCTATGGCGCTGCCACCTTGCAGCGCCCTGCTTTTCACCAGACACTTCTGTGCGCACGCTAGCGCATCAGCCCTTGAGCTATCACTCCAACAGCGCCGCCGAATGCACTCGCCAGTGCCCGAATTAGTCCACCAGTGCATATTGTGCGTCTATGCCCCCAATACCGTGAGCGAAAGATATTTTTTGAGCAGATCAAAACGCAGATTCCGGAAGGGGTCCCGATCATTATGGCGGGGGACTACAATGCGGCCCGTGGATGGATAGATGGAAGACCCCCCGCCCCAATGTATGTAGAAGAAGATGAGCGCATGATAAGGGATTTAAGTCTTTCATTAAACATCTTCGATTCCTTCCGGAGACTCAACCCGGATACGAGATTGTATTCTTGTTTACGTAAGACTGGGACCGACAGGATAGACTTGATCTTTCTCTCAGAGGACCTGGCCGGAGCCTTGTTGTTAGCAGCAATACTACCGGCTAGTCCGTATCCAGGTCTCGACCACAAGATGTGCACAGTGATCTTATCATTCCGAAAGAAGCCAGACCAGGGGTCGGGCTTCTATAAACTCAAATGTATCCGTCTTACGGCGCCATTCATTCCGAAGGTACATCATGGACTGCTGGGCCTTTTGGCACACAAAGAAACAACATATTCCGGGACAGATTGACTGGTTTAATAACGGTCTATTTTATCTGGGGAAGAAATGCCAAGAATACTCAAAACAACTTGCAGTCAGAACTTATCAGCAAGAAATGGATACCCACCAACAATTGCAGCAACAGGACACACTTGATAGCTCGGATAACTCAGCAAACAATCCAGACAATAATCAAGACACACAGTCAGACACACAGTCGGAGGAGCATTCAGAAATAAAAGGCCTACAACGCCTCCAAACCTTCGCCGCACAACGCTGGGAGGGTATACGAGTAAGAGGGAGAATGACACGACATCAAAAGGAAGGTTCTATGGACAAAAAATTCTTCAGTATGGCCCGTGCACGCATGCGCAGAACAAAATTTGAAGCGCTCTATGACCCGCAGTCGGGTCAAATGGACGTGGCCTCCTCTACCCCTCAATGCACACAGATAGCAAGAGCCTTCTTCAAGGAATTTTTTACCTCGAGGTGTGGCCAACAAGAGAAAGACGTCAGGGAGAAGGAAATTGCTGAATTTTTAAACCCAATGACAAAATTTATGACGGGCCAGCAAAGAATGAATCTGGACCGGCCCCTATCCAAAGAGGAAATCTGGTCAGCAATGATGCAAATGGATGAGGAAAAAACCCCGGGGGCGAATGGGTTTCCCAAGGAGTTCTGGGAGACCTTCTGGTCTTAACTGGCCCTGGACCTTATGGAATTCTATCGACTAGTTTGGGAGACGGGGAGTACAGGGGAGTTGGTGGGGCAAGGTATCCTCTCGTTGCTGCACAAAAAAGGGGACGTGATGAGTATCAGAAACTATCGCCCTATCACACTGCTCACCGATGTGTATAAGATGTTGGCAAAAGCCTTAGCCAACTGATTGATTCCGGTACTGGACCAGATTATCCATCCGACACAAATGGGTTTTGTCAAGGGCCGTAGGACCCAGGATAATATCTGGTTAGTCAATGAACTCCTTAAAGTAACCAGGCAGGATAAACAAAATGTAGCTGTGGTCTTCATCGATTTTTAGAAAGCCTATGACCACATTGATTGGCTGTTTTGGATAGGTGCATGGAAAAAATGAATATAGGCCCGGTTTTCCGCCGCTGGACTGAAATTATGCGCACCGCAATGCAACCACAAGCGTCCAAGTGAATGGCAGATTGGCGCCGCCATTTCCGCTGCATCGGTCTGTCCGCCAAGGCGATCCGTTGGCACCCTTCCTGTTCATAATTGTGATAGAGGCGCTAGCAACGAACCTTCGGGCAAACAAAGATCTAAAAAAGCTACAGATCTCGGCCATCCCCGAAGAAGCAATCCCCATTTGTTCAATGTTTGCGGACGATCTGACACTTATGGTGGATGCTACCATTGAGAACATGGAAGAGATTAGATGGCTCTTTGATAGGTTCACAGCAGTCTCAGACATGATTGTCAATTGAGGCAACAAAACATTGGGAATGGTGGATTCACCACCAAGAGGTGCCCCCCCCGGAACTGCCCCAAGTTAAATGGCTCCCAGAATCAGCCCGGTGAGAGTGTTGGGAATCATGTTAACAGCAACAGGCCGACCTGCATTGAGCGATGATTGGATTCTTAAAGCTGCGCTGGAGAAGCTGACATGCTGGAATGATCAACGTACCTCCTTGATTGGTAGGGCATTAGTGATTAACAACGTGGTGCTGGCCGCTCTATGGTACAAGTCTGCTGTATGGGCACTTAGCAAGAATGCACTACGGTCGCTTCAGCGGCAAATAACAGCCCTGTTGTGGAGAAGTAATAGCGAGCTTCATAATGTTATTAGCAGGGTGGTCTGACTATCGGTAATCCAACCCAAAGATAAAGGGGGCTTGGGGATTCTGGATCCCGGTACTCAGACCACAACACTAATGGTTCAATGGATTAAGAGGTTGGTGCTCTTACACGACCTTCCTTGGTACCCCTTGGCACTGGAACACATTGCCCGTTTGGCCCCATACGCACCGCGAACAGTTGACCCTCTGACTTGGCTAAAAAACCGTTTCTGGTCGATCCCACGACCCTCCCACACTGTTCAGACCACGAGCCGGGGTGCAGCCCGTGACAACCTGAACAAGGATGATTTTTGGATCCGATGCTTGCGCGCTTGGTGCCAGCTCCTGCTCCTAGAGAAGCCCGGTCCTACCAGGTGGGAAGAGGTGGCTAGACAACCCCTGTATGGGAACAGAAACATCACGGACCGGAACGAAAGGATTTTTTGTAGCTCGGGCACCCCCTGGAGCAGCTGGGTTAAGAATGGCATACTTAAGAGTTAAAGATATCTGGGACCCAGAAAACACGGACTGGAAAACGGCGCCACAGATGAGGACGTCATTGAAACGCTGTCACAACATAGAAAGAAATCTGGAACAACTGATTTTCGTAATCCCTCTGGACTGGGTGCGCATTCTGCACAACTTGAAGGGACCAAGGCTAGTGGAAGGGGATTGGGTTGCAGCCTCGGGAGATCCGAAGAGTGTAGGCAGCGTCGTAGAGGTACGAGCAGATGAAACACTGGTAAACCTCTTCTATAAAGGAACCGGCAACGTGCTAACCAGATACACCCCGGACGTGACGAGATGGTGGCGGAACGCTGATCTGCATAGGATCCGGGTGTTAAAAAATAAGGAAGGTTGGATAGCATACCGGCCGCAGACCTGCCTTGCAGATCTCCCCTTTGACCCTGACGAATGGCAACGGCCCCCTGCGCGTAGAACCCGGGTGACTAAGAATGTAATGCTTCTGTGTCTGTTGTGAAGGCCACGTACCGGTTACTGCGCCCCAGAGTCAACTTGAAAGACATCGTCAAGACCCGTTGGAGGACCCATCTGAATATGGGGGTCGACGCCATCCTTCCCATTAGGTGGTTCACCCTCACGTGAGCTAGGCCGGCAAAGCTGGCCTCGCTACAATGGCAGATAGAACATCGCTGCCTCCCCACCAATGACAGGCTGATAGATCGCTCATACCTGGAACAGAAAGGCCTGGCGCTCCCATGGTGTAAGTCGTGTCACACGGCGTTCCCCTCCCACAAGATCCCGGAAACAATTGAACATATATTCTCGCAGTGCCCGGGGGCTGTCCTCACATGGCGTTGGTGGGACAGAATCTGGAACCTGCTGGGTACGGGCTCTATCTGGCCATGGGACTGGAGGGCGATTCTATGCGAAACATGGACCTCCCCCTCAGATAGCTCCTTCGAAAATAACATGTTTAAGATAGGGAGGAGAGCCGTCCTATGGGCCATCTGGAGGAGACGCTGCATACATGCCATGGAAGGGGTCCGCATAGCCGGGGAGGAAATGAGGACATGGTCAAACAATATTTACACCAGGATCTTATGGCACAATGGCAGAAAGTTAAAAGTCAGCTGGATCTGTTCCAGACACCAGAAGACATAAAACAAAAAATCCAACAGTTTTCAGGGGACTGGCTGCCAGTGGCTGGGCAGCGAGAACGGAGGTCGGATCGCCTTCATCGTGTGAGACGGCAGCTGCACCCAGGAAGGCAAAGAAGGCATCGATGATGGTAATTCAGGGACGATCAAGAGAGATTATCATATCTGTTTCAGGGATTGGACAACGGTGGATCCAAGAATTCCATTGCGGCCTCCCTCGGACTTTCCTGACCCCTTTCCCCCCCATCAGCAGACCATGTTAGACACGCAATGGTATGGGGTGGTATGAGTAAGCTTGCAGTGTCAATAGAGGGGGTAGGGGTGGGAGGAACCAGGTAGGATAGCACCCCGGACTCCAGGGCAATTGATGAGGGCAGGAATATCCCACATCTCGGTTTTCTGCTGAGAGCCCAACCCTGTCCAAAAAAAGAAGTCTTCAAACAGCAGCAAGTCCAGCTCTTTTCCTCCCCACACAAGAGGGTCTAATGCTGGGGAGGGAGGCGGAGGACATTTGGGACAGCTGGGATAGGGTTAGTTCCCCCCCGCCCCCATAGTCTGTTATTGGTGGATCTTCAGTGGTTTGGGGCAGAGTGAGTGGGGGGTACACAATCTACATAGTCGTTAAGCTGCAGAGGATCAATTTGCTGCATCTGCAGGGGGGACGGGAGCTAGGTCGTCATGCATTTCGGGCGCCCAGCAGCAAGGCTGAAGAGGCCCCATCTTCCCCTCTCTGGTTACTCATATTCTTGCGCAGTTAATCCCCTGTTCTCAGGGCAATCAATGCTGGCAGAATGATGAGGAAATCTTCAGAAGGAAATCGATAGCTTTGTCAAGGGACGCTGGACCCGTTTTCCAGCAGGTGTTGCTCCCCACTAATAGATGGAGAAGCCTCCCCGGGGGAGATAGAGGCGTCTGCTCATACCACCGCCCCTAGCTCCCAAACGGGCAGTTTTTTCAACAAAAAAAAAAAAAAAAAAAAAAAAAAAAAGTCCACCAGTGGCGAGCTCTTTCCTATATGGGAAGTGCTTGCCCAGTTTTCTGCCGAGCTGGGCCGCGCGTGCCCTCTAGCTTCGAGTTGGGCCAAAGTGTATGCGCCCAGGCTCGTTCCATTGTGTCCTGGGACCGAATTGGTTAGGCATGCCCAACCACCCAGGGTGTTCTCTGCTTTCCACGTTGCTGGAAGAGCCTAGAAGGCACACAAATAGTTTTGATTCTCACGAGCAAGGTGGATGTACCCAACTGGCGCGAGGCAACTGTCTGCCTCCCACCAAAGCTTTGCAAAATTGACGAACTCAGGCCTCATTGAAATTGAGGGGCCCGCATTTACTTAGGGTGGGCTCATGCTTGCTGCAAGGGCCCCTCATGGGCTTGCCGAGGATGAGACCCGGAATACAGTGTGTGTGTGTGTGTTAGTGACCCGGAATCCGAATGGCATAAGTTGGCCCATCCGGTGCATCCCCAACTACATGTTTAAGCTCGATAGGCTTCCTCTCAATAAGCGTCCACCATGATTCGAGTCACATCGTCCAATATCTACAACTTGGTCAACAGTGCACCCAAATACCTGTCTCTTATACACATCTAGATGTGTATAAGAGACAGAAGTTGGCCCATCCGGTGCATCCCCAACTACATGTTTAAGCTCGATAGGCTTCCTCTCAATAAGCGTCCACCATGATTCGAGTCACATCGTCCAATATCTACAACTTGGTCAACAGTGCACCCAAATACAGTGCATCTGCCACCTTGTTATAAATCAACGGACTTGAGTTAGTCCGTCGCACACCAGCGAACAAAGTGAGCGCTCGAACGTCGAAACTGCTTGCAGGAGGCAGCACCCGCATTTGTGCTCGAGCAGACGCTTCACGTCTGATCTATCACCGGAGTGGAGCCAAAGGCACAACGGGAAGCAGAGGCCTCTCTTATTTGACATTAAGGCCGAAGGATGATTCATTTTGAGGTAGTCCAGTTTGAAGTCATATATATCTATAACTTCAATCCATCTCTTTAATGCGTCAAAGAGAGCAGGTTGCGTCTTGATCCAGCGAAGAGTCTTATGATCAGATCCCTACACTTACAAAAATCGTTATTCCATCTCTTCAATGCGTCAAAGAGAGCAGTTTGCGTCTTGATCCAGCGAAGAGTCTTATGATCAGATCCCTACACTTATAAAAATCGCTATTCGGTACGTGAGATTTGGCTGATCCGGGCCGCCCGCGGTCTACTGGCCGACGACTTTAAGACTTTAATATCGCGCAGCGATCCAGACCGTCCGCTTTGCCGCACGATCTGGATCGTCGCACAATCTTGAAGTCTTAAGATCGTGCGGAAATCCGGACTGTCGGGCTGGTGGGACCACGGGTTGCCTAGATTGGCACGCCCGTTGGAAATAGGGCCCGTTGCAGGGCGACATTGTGGCCCGTTGCAGGGCAGTGCTTTCCCTGCATTGAAGTCCAACGGCCCCTCCCGCCTGCCGACCTCAACTCCGCCACCGGCTCCCACCTTCCGCCGCCCCCCACCTCCCTGCCTTCTCCTTTAGCCATCTCCCCTCCGCCACCGCCCACCATCTCCTCTAGGCCTCCGCCCACCATCTCCTCTCCACCTCTGCCCACCATCTCCTCTCCGCCTCTGCCCATCTCTACTCCGCCCGGCACCCACCTCGCCTCCACCTCCGCCCACTTCCCCTCCGCCTCCTCCTGCCATCTCTTCTTCGCCTTCGCCCACCTCCCCTCCGCGTCCTCCCACCATTTCCTCCCTGCCTCCACCCACCTCTTCTCCGCTCAGGCCCCACCTCGCCTCCGCCTCCGCCCGCTGGTCCCCTCCCCTCCGCCTCCCCCAACCTTTGCGAATCCTCTACCACTTCTCCCTCCGCATCCCCGCCAGTTCTCATCCGCTCCCTCCGCAACCTAAGCTCACCTCCTCCCACCTCACATCCGCCTTTGTCAACCTCACCTCTGCCTCTACCCGTCTCACCTCCACCTCCTCTCACCTCTGCCCTCCTCACCTACGGCCTGCCTACCGTAGC
>BFEA01000583.1:368541-385809 GCA_003427395.1 Chara braunii
ATGAATGCATCACCCATCATATCTGTTTTTGCGAGCGAAGCCGCAACAGGTCATCTAGTCTTACATAGAAAAATCTGCCATGGAGGTAATGCCTCCAATGAGTGGATGCTTTGTTTAGGGCGTAGAGCTCTCACTCATATATGGACTTAGCTAGCTTTTGAGACGGCATCTTCTTGCTCATGTACTCAATCGGCCTCCACTTTTTCCCTTCCCGTAGGTCAAGGACCTCGCCAATGCCATATTGACTGGCATCCATGGTCACAATCAAAGGCTTCTCAGGATTGGGAAGCTTCAAGACTTCATGGTGTGTTAGGGCATACTCCAATCTCTTGAAGGCTGCCTCGCACTCATCTGTCCACTCGCACGGGGTGTCAAGGCGCGAGAGGTTCATGAGTTGGAAAACTTTAGTACTATAGTTCTTCACAACTCTGGATCCCCCGTGGCGGCATCTGCGAGTGGCCAAGGCCGCAGCCACAGGAAGCGCGGTCACCGTGCTGGCCAGTAGGGGGGGGACGTGAGGGTGGGGGTTGCTGGTTGGGGTTGTGCAACCCCATCCCCGCCTCCTACCACCAAAAAAAATTAAAAAAAACGAGTTTCTGAAAAGGGGGGGGGAGGGAGCTGTTGGTAAAAATGGATTTTCTACAAAAAAAAAAAGTCTTGATGGATTGATTGGGATTTGGTCAATTGATTGACTGATTGACTAACTGATTGATTGATTGATTGGTGGGGGACGGGTTGCCCCTCCCCCACACACACAAGCACACACACTCATGCACCTTTTTCTTTTTACATTTGTTCTTGTTCAATTTGATTGATTGATTCTGGCGGGGAGAGGGGTTGCCCCCCCCCCCCCCCCCCCCCCCCCCCCCCCCCCCCCCCCCACACACACACACACGCACACACACACACGTGCCATTTTTTCTTTTCAGTTTATGGAGTGATTGATTGATTGATTGGTGGGAGAGGGGTCCCCCCCTCCCCCATGCACACGCACACACACACACACACACACACACACACACACACACACACACACACACACACACATATGACAAAACACACACTTGCACTTTTTTCTTTTCAAACTTTTTTTTCTAAATTTTTATTTTTTATTTTTATTGATTGATTGATTGGTGGGGGATGGGTGGACCTCTCCACCCGTTGCACACGCACATACACAACGAAAAGAAAAAAAAATTAAAGAAATATTTTTCTGAGTGGGGATCTGGGCTGCCCTGGTGCCTAGCAGGGGTCCGGGGGAGGTCCCTAGTGGCCTGGCGGGCAGGGCAGCCAGTTGCGGGCCGGGCCCCCCCAACGCACTCACCTGTTGGGGGGGTTCGGACCCCTTTTTGGCTGGTATTGGCCTCCCGCAGGCCTACCGGGTCCGAGAGGCCCAAGAAACCGTCGCGGCAGGCCTCGTAGGCCTGTTTTTTTTTTTCTTTTTTTCGCGTCGGCTCTGTAACCGTCGATCCACCATGATCGACGGCCACAGAGAGGCGGATCTTGCCTCCAAACTTCCCCCCCGTTCGAACTTCCGATCGGCTGGGGTGGTCTGCCACTCGCCCCCCAGCACAGTCGGAGTTGGTGCCGACCTGCTGCTGCGTCGTGCTACTTGCTGTCGCCCGTTGCCATCGCCATCCACTGTCCTGCTGCTGCTGCTACGACGAAGGCCCCGAAGACGAAGGTACTGTTCTTCGTCTTCTTCTTCTTCTTCTTCTTGTCGGAATTGTTTAGGGTTTGTGTAGGATGGGGAGACGAAGGCCCTGCTGCTAGGGTTACTGTTGCAGGTAACGACGAAGGCCCCGACAAACTACTTCTTCTTCTTCTTCTTCTTCTTCTTCTTCTTCTTCTTCTTCTTCTCTTCTTTTCTGCTTTTTCTTCTTCTTCTCTCCTCCGTCCGCTCGTATTGTTCTGCTTCTTCTCTCCTCATCCTCCTCCCCCTCCCACCTTCTTCTTCTTCTTCTTCTTCTTCTCTCCTCCTCCTCTTCCTCCGCTCATCTTCTTCTTCGTCGACTTCTTCTCCCCTCCTCCTCCTTCCCCTCGTCTTGTTCTTCTTCTTCTTCTCAGTTATTCGACAGGGTCTTTTCGTCATACCCTACCGCAGCCATACTTCTTCTCCTTCTTCTTCTTCTTCTTCTTCCAGGTCACGTGAGATATGACAGGTCGTCCACCTACCTCCCCCTTCTTGGCTTCTTCTTCTTCTTCTCCCCCTCTCGTCTTCTTCGTCTTTCCGTCGTCCCCCTCATGTTTTCATCTTCCTCCATAACCTTTCTTCTTCTTCTTCGTCTTCCCCTTCTCCCCCACGCGTTTTCTTTCTCCTCCTCCTCTTCTTCTTCTCCCTCTTCTTCTGCTTCTTCTTCTTCTTCTTCTTGTAGTTTATCGACATTCAGTAGGTCCTATGAGACATGACAGGTTAAAAAAAAACAAAAAAAAACAAAGGCTGTCCTCCCCCTCCTTCTCCGCTCATCTTCTTCTTCTTCTCCTTTTCTCCTCGTCGTCCTCTCATATTCTTCTTCTTCCCCTTCTCTTCCCGCTTCCCCCCCCCTCCCCCCCCCATCTTTCTCCTCGACCTTTATTGATCTTCTTCTTCTTCCTCTCCTCACCTCTCTTCTTCATCTGCTCCATTCGCTAGGTCTTCTTCTTTCCTCCTCGTCTTCTTCCCCTCCTTCCCTACTCCCTCCCTACCTTTTCCCATCCTCCCATCCATCGATCCCTCCCTCCATCCCATCTCGCCATCCTCCATCCTCCATCATCCATCCATCCATCACTCCCTCCATCCCATCTCGCCATTCTCCATCCTCCATCATCCATCCCTCCCTCCCTCCATCCCATTTCGCCACCCTTCATCATCCATCATCCATCCATCCATCGATCACTACCTCCATCCCATCTTGCCATCCCTCCCTCCCTTCCATCTCGCCATCCCTCCCCCCTTTCATCCATCCATCATTGTTAAGCAGTCTCCCTCCATCCCTCCATCCTCCCATCTGGCCATCGCTCCCCCCCTCCATCCATCCATCCATCCATCCATCCATCTTCATCATCTTCTTCTTCTTCTTGTCAGTCTTTTTCATTTTTTGTCAGTCTTGTTCTTCTTCAGAATGAAAGAGTTGATAACATGCATGCAGCAGACATCAGAGTAGCAGGCAACGAACATGCAAAGCCCCCAACCCCGTACATATTAGATGACATACATTCAGCATAGAGCAGGCAACATGCATGCAGAGCCCCCAACCCCCAGACACCCCCCCAACCCCAACACCCCCCATCAAGACCAACCTCCCACACCCCCCTCGAAAACCAAAATTTTGTTGCAGATTTGGGGTCCTCTCGCCGAGCGCAAAACGACCCCGGTTTCAAAAAATATAAAAAAAAATTCTGGACGTTTTTTTTGGCCTTCCTGGTTTACCCGAGCTGCCCCCCCGGGCCCAATCCTTCAGGCAGGCACGGCTGGGTGGAGTCCTCACTAAGTTTTTTTTCTTTTTGCAGTTTTTTTTTTTTTAATACGAAAAAATAAGTGGTTTGAGGTGGGGGGGGGGGGGGGGGGGGGTTGTGGGTTCAAGAAACCCTATAACCCCATAATACCCTATATATATGTATATATATATATTTTTTCCTCCTACTTTTTCAGTGCGGAAAAGTCCCCGAAGCCCTGCGGCCGCGGTCGTGACCGAGATCTCGGCCCCAAGTCGGGATCGACCCTGCGGCTACGACCGCAGGTGATACATAGCTTCACAAACAAACGATAGTAACCCGCACTCCCCAAGAAATACCTCACCTCAGTTTCAGGCTTTCAGCCTGCTGGCCACCTTGGCATCATCTAGCCTCAGACCCCCACTAAAATTTAATGGCCTAGTTATAAGATTTTCGTGCGACCGAACGCACACTTTTCCAAGTTGACCTCGTATTGGTGTTGTTGTAGGATCCCTAACACTATCTTCACGTGCTTAGCATGCTTCTCTACAGTCATACTAAAGATAAGGATGTTGTCGAGGTACACGACGATAAACTTATCTAAGTAGTCATGAAATATCATATTCATCGCGTGCTGGATTGTCTTAGGAGCATTGCAAAAATCGAAAAGTATCACCACAAACTCGTATAGAGCGTCTGAAAGGTGGTTTTGTGTTTATCCTCAGGCCTTACGGCAATCTGATGGTATCTGAGATTTCGATCTATCTTACTAAAGTATCGACATCTTGCACTCTAACCAAGAGGTCGCCGATACGGGGTTGGTGCTATGTGTTCCTAAATATCATGGCATTGAGACCCTTATAGTCAATACACATTCTCAAGGTACCCATGTTTTTAGGAACAAATAGAACTGGTGCACCGTAAGGGGAGGTATTTGGTCGGATCCAACCCTTTTCTGTGAATCCTTGAGCTGTCGGCGAAGCTCATCTAACTTCGCAGGAGACATCCTATATATCCTCTCTCTAGGTACTCTGCTACCTGGAAAGACTTCAATTGCATGGATAATCTCCCTCTCAACTAGGGCCCTAGGCTCCTTAAAAAAATATGGATATTAAGTGATGACTGCATCTATCTCTGGGGATGTTTTTACAGCCTCCCATACAGAGACTGGATACATACTTTCCTTGTGATTCTGCTCGTAATATTGATAGAAAATTGGCCATAGGACTCAACTAGCCTGCTTGCTTTGTGCTTGTGCAGTCTAACGGTCCTTCCATTTGACAACTTGTACATCATCACCTTCCTAAGCAAGTCGAACTGAGGCTTAGCAACCTCGAGGTAAGACATACCTAGCAGCATATCAAAGGGCAACTCATTGCTAACTACGAATGAGATTTTGTGTCTCAGTTCCCCTCATCCAGAGGAGAATGTACAAACTACATCCTTGAATCCTTCACAACCATAGAGTGTTTTGTTGGCTAATATGGATGCTACAAATCTACGACACCGCTGCATTTGGTCCCTTAAGTGCAACCTGTCCACAAGCATGATTGATGACATTCCGCGTAGAATCTATGTCTGTCTGCGAAGGCACCAACTTTCGACCACTTGCATCGGCTTCTACCACGAAATGTTCACATTTAGTCATTATCGCCCAGGAGTTTCTAGGGTCCCTCTCTAACCATGTAGTCTCTAACTCCTTTAATGAGTTCGGCACATCCATTGAACAGAGTATCAATTGGTCCAGATCTGTCTGTCGGGTAATATGCGGGTCAATAGCCTCTACCATTGTCTGAAGCGGAGAGGGTAAGGTAACCACTTCAGCCCGAGTAAGAGCAACTAATACCCCCACTGCCCCGATGTGTTTCCCTAGGAAGTGTTCGCAGATGCACCTTCAGAGGCACTATAGAGGATGTCACATTTTCCTTGACTCGCTTACTCTTGCAGCGGGCCATAGTATGCCCGTACTGTCTGCAATTGAGACACGTGCCTCGAGCAACACGGTGTCGGGGCGAATACCCTGACAAGGGTATCTGCCCTAGTTTTTGCAAATGACCAGAAGTAAGAGTAGAGGTCTAAAGTGTACTGCGCGAGACGCGCCTAGGTCCGTTTGGTTACATTGGTAAGTTGCTTGATTAGAGTAGGGCGGAAGTGGGCGCGCGGGATTAAGGCGCGCGTGTGATTTTTCTACTTTGGATTATGCAGCCGACATAGTTGGCCGGCCTGACTCTGGCTACTAGGAGAAAGAGGTGCCCTTGGTAGGGATAGGTGACTGCTGGTAGTCTAACGTGCGAAGTAGGATGCGGGGCGGCCACGACGCAAAGAGGGCAAGCCGGCGTAGGAGCCTAGCAGTAGCGTGCCTAATGGCAGGTAGGAATGAGGCCTGGGGGCTGCGCCGCACCTGTTCATATGGAATACCGCGCAGGCCAATACCAGGCTTGGGCTTAGCCCTATAGGTTATGGTATGGAACTATTACAACGGAAGTACGGGGACCAAGCCCAGCGGGCAGTGGAGCGGAGCGGTGGAGTGAGGGAGGAGCCGAGGGGTTGAGGGCCTGGCGGACTTGGTTTTCGTTGACGGCCCATCTGTGGGCCTGGTCGGCGGAACTGAGAGGGGTACGACGGCCTCCCTTCCCCAAAGCTCCGGTTTCCAACGTTCGTATTTTTATTTTTACCGTTATTTTTATTTTTATTTCTCTTTAGTTATTTTTAGTTGTCGGTCCCGTTTCTGGCGCGCGGCGACAACGCTGGTACCGGAGTTGTATGCGGGGACCAGCGGGGGGTGGTTCAACCGATACGCCCATGAACTGTTGAGACACGGACTGAGGATTTCAACGGGCGTGCAAACCGGCAGGTGATTAGCCCACGAAGCGGAAGAGGCTTGGGTGGCGTGGCCCCTCTGAGGGTGCACCATCCGCTGACCACAAACTGCTATGAGGGGTTGGAGCGTGAGCGTGCCCGATGGGACTCGAAAGATGGTGAATTGCGCCTTGGGCACGGTCGGCCAGGGGACACCAAGGCGGCTGTTCACATGGAAGCCTTCGCCACTTCGACCTTCAAGTTCTCATTTGTATATTTACTACTGCCACCAAGCTCTGCACCGGGACCCGCTCCAACTAGGCTCACGCAGCAGGCATCGCAGCAGGCCCGGGGGTGCTGAGGAAGGGCTCTCTGCAGATGCACTGCCCGTCGCCCACGATCTGCAGTGAGAGGTTTGAGTGTGAGCATGCCCGTTGGGTGCGGCAAGGTGCGAGACCGGTCACACAGACTTGTCAAGATCCTAAGGCTACCATTATGTGTGCCCATTTSTCAACAGCCTGTGGAGCCGYGGGGTAAGGGAAATGCCTACTTATTTTTATTTATTTATTTCAGAACCTGAAGTTTTTCTTTTGCACAATCTGTGGATGGCGCCGTACAGCCAGCAAAGTACCAAATAGGCACTACTGCAGTTGGTGAGGGGGGGGCACCAAGGCGGCGGCCGCTGCAGCAGCTGATCACATGGAGTCTGCTTTCGCCTCGGTCTACACAGTTTCCATCCGAATATTTGCTGCTATCCCCAAGATCTGCACCTGAGCCAGCTTCACCACGGCCCACACTGCTTATTAGCAGCAGGCCCCACACCCCCCTATTTTCTCTATGGTTGTTTTCACTTTTTATTTTTTTTATTTCTTTCTTTTCTTTGGGACTATAGCAGTGTCGGTCCCATAGCATTGGACAGAACCAACTGGCCTAGCGCAGTGGTACACCCTTCAAACTCTTGAAAATACAGACCTGAGTTCAAACTCCAGTAGAAGTAGATGGGCAGGATGATACAATTTTAAGTCACCCAGGGGCGGAGCTGCCCATCTCCGTGGGGATATCCCAGGACTATTCCCAGGGCACTGTCCTGCGGGACATCCATGAATATTGGAACGATACCGGGAAGCTAGCGTGGCCCCTGCACAAACATGACAAGTATAAGTTGAGGGCGGGCCTTGGTTAGCAGGTCTTGATAGCCCGAACTGCTATCCGACAGTGAGCTGTTGGGGTGTGTTGTATTCGGGAGGGAGAAGACGGCGTGGACGAAGAAGATGATGGAAGTAAAGTAGTGGGGAGGAAAAAGTCATAGCTCGCCTGTTCCTTGACGGAATTGGGCGAAGTAAGACTTGAAATTGGGGTTTCGAAGTAAGGCGAGTTGAATGGTGGGGTTAGTTCGGCTGTTGGGTTGGTAGAATAGGGGCTAGAAGTGAAATGGTGTGCGCTAAGATGTTGGGAATAGAGCTATGGCGGGAGCAAAAATCCTACATCTCGCCCAAATCTCGATGGATTCGGGTGAGGAAAGACTCTAACTGGGGGTTTTAAAGCGATCCGAATCGAATGGCCACGCCAGTTTTTCGATTCGGACAGTGGTTCGGCTGCTACAAGCAGTGGGGGCTGCGCGGTGTGCCACCAAAGGCGAGCGAGAAATAAGGTGGAATCAGGCATGTATCTCCCCATGTTCTAGTGGGAGAATCATTCTCATTTTGCATGTTTGTAGTAAAGGAGGAAGCGCTGACGACAGCGAGAGGTAAGGGCGAACAGGGAAGGCCGAGCAGATTGCGAGGCATAAAAAAATAAAAAAATAAAAATACGAACGAACCTGGACGGGGTGGCGCGCAAAGTACATGCGGAGGCAAGATGAAGATGGCACAGGCAACAGGCCGAGTAGCTATGAACGATTGTAAAACTCATAGTTCGCTCAATTCTTGATGGGACTGGGCGAACCGAGAGGCTATCCCGGGGTTTTAGCCCCGGGTGAACATCATAGAGAGGTTGGTTTTTGTAACAGGTAAGTGGGTTGGTTGGTATGAGGATGAAGAGCTGCGCCCAGCTATGGAAATGGCGGGAGTGAAGAAGGGAGGGAAGGAAAGAATGAGTACCTCGCTCGTTTCCAAACGGAATCAAGCGAGGAAAGGTTCGAAATGTAGGTTTTGAGGGCGGGCGAATTGAAATCCAAGGTTAGTTTTGATCATAGGTTAGTAGGATTGGAGTTGGAGTAGAAAGGTGCTGCGCGGATGAAAGCCGGAGTGAATGAACGAGAAGGAAAAATTGTGTATCTCGCCCGTTTCTTGATGAAATAGGGAGAGTAAGGAGGCTAACCTGATGTTTTTGGCCACTGCGAGCTCGATGGCATCAACGTATTTCAGGTTAACGGTAAGGTATGGGCGGTAGAGCGGTTTTTAGCTGCGCCTAGGAGAAGAGGTGATGTATCTCCCTGCGTTTTTGCGAAAGATTCATTCACCTTTCGCATGTCGGATGTGTGGCCCGGGGAAGCAAGTCGGGACGATTATGATTACTTGGCGAAGGCGCATATGAATCATGTTCTAGCAGAAGAATTCTCCCACCCCCTCTACCTGTCATCACGGTCCCGGAGGAGCTCGTCGTCGTGGTTGCCACRGCAGCACCCCTCGAGATCCCGCTGGTCACCCTCCAAACTGCGACCGTGACTTGTTCCTCCTCGCAGCCGCTAAGCTCGGCCTCACCACGACTAGCTCTTATACAAGTCAATGAGCCTGGCCACCATGGGGAGGAARGTCCACTGCTGAAACGAAGASCRGCTATGAGCTGGGGGCGAACMCGAACGAGGCTACAAGGGGGTAGGTGAGGGAGGAGGGGTAACTCACCTTCTTCGGACRGAGAGGCTGCGAGTGGTAAGAGGATGATGTGSCAAGCGGACAACAGACCGGTGGCCGAGAGAGTAAGRGAGAGGGAGAGAGGGAGCACTTACCTGAYGGTCACACCTTGCCCTTCGCTCATCATTGGTGGGTGTGTCAGGAGTAYTCTTGTCCTCGCGCTGCAGACRGTGGAGGATGGATGAAACCGGTCGGGGYTGATGGCCAGATCCATTCACCCRTAGAGGGAAGAASGGGAGGGGGTGAGTTGGAGAGGTAGAGAAGTAGTAAGCGCTTACCCGCATGTAGGCAGAAAGAGGCAGCAGGCTGTAATCTTTGCTTCATCCGCGGACCAGGGTCTAAAGTAAGAAGTTGGGTATGAGCTTGCTCGTCGGGAGTGGAAGCAGGATGGCCTGCAGCAGGGGAGCAGGCGTGACAGCTGCAGACGGGTACACGGGCGAAAGGAAGGGAGAGAAGAGGCAATTGCTGCCCCACCTCCCCCTGTTCGTACCCGTCATCATCATCCCGGCCATAGCGCAGTGGCTGCGAGCCATGGCCATCCTCATTTGGTTGTGTCCGTTTTTCTCAGACTTGGGATACAATGAATCTGACCGCTGTTGTAAGCTAGGAGCGTCGGAGAGTGAGTAAAGGGGGAACTTAAGAGAGGATAAGAGTGGTAGTGTGGAGATACGTGCCTGATCTTGGTGGGAGTCTGCAGGGTCGACATCTTTACACATCGCACTTATTGTTGCTAGCGCCGACGGCGTATGGCTGTTCTTAGCGGATGTGTTTGCTGTGCGGAATGGGAAACAGTTACGTCCGGAGTTCCCAGTTGAGCTCAGCCTCTAGTCTGCAGGACAAGTAGAAGCTCAGGGGGGGCCTGGGTCTCTAGGGGGGCGGCAACCGGCTGTCGCAGGTTACCACGGGCTGCTGCATTTAGTGGAGGGTGGCTGGGATTGATGAGCAACACGGTGTTGCTGGCTAGCTGTGACGGACTGCTGCGGGCATACTGATTGCCCACTGCTGCATATTGCGGCTGATTGCTGCCTACAATTGCAGACTGTTTGTTGACTGTGCACCTTTGCTGCCCCCATGACAGTGCACAGACTGTTGCAAGCTGCTGGATACTACAGCATATTGTCGTTAACCGCCGCTACGAGCTGCTGCTGGGTTCGTTGGCTGGGCATGAACGGCTGTTGCTGTTTTCGGCAGTGCGCAGATTACAACTGCGCACTAAGTGCGGACTGCTATTGCTGTGACCGTCGCTGAGTACCGCTGACTGTTATTAACTGTTACGAGTGGTGCACAGGCTACCGCTACGGGTGGCTGTTGGTGGCGTACGAATTGCCGCTGCTGTATGCTGGCGAACTACTGCTATACCCGGTGGCCAGGCTGCGTAGTGCTGTTGGCCGCTGCAGGCCGCACGAAATGCGGCTGCATGCTGAGCGCAGACCGCTGCTGCCGAGGATGGGGTGTGAACTACTGCGGTATACTGCCGCTGCGTACTACTGTTGTTGACTATTGCTGTGGACCATGCTGGGGACTGTGCTGTTGCTGTGTTCGGTGGCCGGGCAAAGACAGCCTTCGATGCTGTGCTTTTCCTTGACTGTGCACAGCCTCCGCGGGTGACTACTGCGAACTGTCGCTCACTACTCCATGCTGATGCACATGGCTGCGGCAAGCTGCAAATGACTGTGGCGGAGTGTTGTTGGTCAGCAATAAGGACTGCTGCTGCGGAAGGCTAGTGTTGTCATTGGTGATCACCGTTGAGAACTACAGTTGCTGGTTACTACGGATGTTACTGAGGGTTGCCGTTAAGTGTTGCTACTGCATCTAAGGAGGTGGTCAGGCTGGACGAGTAGAGGGTTAGTGCTGCGGACCAGGAGATCGCCAGGAAGGGCTACGTCGGTAGTTTGGCTTCGCGGACCAAGCTGTCAATTGGCCGCCATTGCGGGGCCCTCAGGCGGACCAAGATAATAAGGCCCCCTCACGTAAGTCTGAGTACACCCCTCTGAGAGTCTCTATATTTTCTCTATCTGCCTTTCTCACTCCAAGTCTAGTCAATTGGTTACGAGGGGAAGGCGGCAGGCGGGATTGCAACCCGTAGGTCCGCGTCAAGACTYTGTGGGGAGTCARCCCACYGATTGCGRGAGCTCTGCCGGAGCCTAGGTGAGGTTCTGGAGRCARGRAACCATCAGGTAATCTCTTTCTGTCTGTATACCCCACTACACCCATGTTTGCTTATCCCCTATAGCTTGACTGATGTATGCATGYCTGTCCYTATGATTTTTTGCTTYTATTCAGGACTTAACCAGACAAAGWRAAGGAAGGCATGTATAATGTCAGTTTCAACTTCTTTGCCTGATTGAAAGCAGATTGTGGGATTGCATCTGGGGGGAAGGGTGAGAGAAAGACAGTATGGCATGAAGTTTGACTGGGTCAACCAAAGGTTGGGCCAGTTCCATAAGTTTGGGAAGGCCCAGTGCTGTGTTTTATTTTGTATTGCTTGGAGAACCAGACAAATCCATAAGTTTGGGTGGTGTGGTTGCTCTGACTTGTGAGGGTTGAATGTGATTGCTTCTTCAGGCGCCAGTCAAATCCATAAGTTTGGGTAGTCTGGCGACCTTGTTTATTTGGGGGTTTTGACAATTTCTTTGGTTTCTGAACGAGGAGGTGAGCATGTCCCATAAGTTTGGGTGGCTCAACCTCTTCCTGCTTTGGCTTTAAGAGAATAAACTAGGTTGTGGACCAAGACATGTTCCATAAGTTTGGGTGGTCTTGGTCCAACGCCTCGCACATGCTGGAACCGAAAGGCTATAAMTTTGATATACTTTACTATTATACTATCTATGAACAGGCTAGTCAGGCAGGGTTCCATAAGTTTGGGTGGCCTGACTGTAGCTTATCACCAACTGAAGAGAGTACTTAACTAAGAATAAACTTGTGGTACGAAGGGGCAGGCTGAGTCTTGAGCTGGAGATGATCGGCTCAGCTATATGCTACCTCAAAAGACTAAGTACAAACAATTATATAAACCTTGGATACTTAAACAGTTCATGGCGACTAGGATGGCCTAGTCATATGCCCAAAGAAGAGAAAAGTTGTTGTGCCCTGTGTTTGTGTATACTTCTTGGTTGGGCTAGACATGTTCCATAAGTTTGGGTGATCTAGCCTTATGCCCTAGGTAAGCTGGGTATAAGGGATAAATCATTGAAAGACTACGAACTATTGGTTGCTAAGGTAACTTGGGGATGGTGAGAGAGTGCATGTCTGTGGTTTGGCCTGCATGTGACTGAGTGATGCCACTTCTTAGTCTGAACTTGGATTTTATAGGTAGTTGTTGTAGTTGCTCGCCACGTGCTAGAGCCGTAGGAATTAGAGTCATTTCCTGCATTTTCTGGGCTCGTTTTTTTTACTTAGATCTGTTTCTGCAGTTCTGGGATCCTTTATTTATACTTGGTCTTGTATAAATCTTGGTAAGCCACTTTCTCTACGGGAAGCGCTGCCGAAATTTCTACAAAATCAAGGAGTTAGTCAAAACTTTGACTCTTTCAGGATCTAGACTTGATGACTTCTTTGACTAGTAAGAATCAGGGGAGCCTCCTTTCCTAAAAGAGGTGCTGCCCAAATTTTTACTAATTCAGGGAGTTAGCCAAAATTGGGCCCTGAAGGGTCAAAGTCATTGTTAAGTCCCAAAACTTGGCCTTGTATAAATCTTGGACTAGCACTTTCCCTACGGGAAGCGCTGCCGAAATTTCTACAAAGCTAAGAAGTTGGTTGAGGTTTTGTCGTGACAGGGCCTAGACGTTATGTCTAAGTTCAAGTCTGACTTAGTATAGATCTGGGGGGCCTTCCTCTCTGAAGGAAATGCTACCCACATTTTTGCTAGGTCAGGGGGTTAGACAAATTTTGACTTTCTGGAATCCAAAGATTTTGACTTTTGGACTAGTATATTTTCTGCGACGTCACTTTTCCTACGGGAAGCGCTGCCGAAATTTTCCTAAATTAGAGGAGTTAGCTTGTATTTCGACAGGTGGCGACGTACGTAGGAGAGACTATGTCATAGGCTACCTTTGCTTGGGTGCTGGCTAGAGATAAGGCTTAGACCTAGTTAAGTGTGGTGACTTGGGTGAGATCGTGATATGGAGATTATCCTCCATGAGCTCATAGACTTAGCTTGAGATTGACCTGTCTTGTGTTACAGGTCTCCTTGATCGATTGATTCAGGACTTGGGGCTAGATTCAACTTTGATCCTGCAAGGATCACCTTCTGTTATCACAGATAACATGTCGGTTGCGATTCGTCGGTTTACGACTCAACCTCAGCTCACTCTCCTTACTCAACCTAAAGAGGCTTCAACCCTGGTGATCTTTCTGTTTTGTTAAGTTTTCACCCGAACTTTTATTGAGTGACCATTTAACAAAGGTACTGAGTATTTACTTAAGGTTGGTTGGCTGGAGGTTGGGGCTTGCATGGCTGAGGCGAAGGGTATGAGCATGGAGATTGGTTGGAGTTAACTCCGTGTAGTGTGTGGACTTCTGCTTGACTCATTGATGTGGTTGCAGGTATGTTCTATGACTTGGATTATTGGATTGGACTGCCCTGCGATCTTATATATGTGCATGAGGAGACCCACTGTGATTGTGAGATGTGATCGCCACACGTTTATTCCCATATGCGTATATATGTGTGTATATGTGTATGTATACGTACCTATGTAGGGCACTTGTGTGGCCTGAAGGTTCCACGTGCTAAGGACCTAATCCAGGGTTGGGATGAATAGAAGAGAGGGAATGACCCCTCTATTTATATATACGCTTCTGAAGAAATCGTGGTCGGACTGTAGCCCTGAGCCTAGAATACGATGGTCCTCGCCCAGGACGACCCAGGTCCCAGGACTAGCTCTGAAAAGGTTCACTTCCGATAAAAGTCGAAGGTACTTTCCTTGTTGGGTTTTATTTTGGTGGAACGGTAAGTTCCGGGCGGAAGGGTCAGCGTGTCGCTGGTGATGCGCCAAACAACGCACCACTGCTCCAAGTCCCTTCCTGCCCTAGGGACCGCCTTGCCCCGCACCCTTTGGGACACCTCAGGATGCAGAAGGCGGTAAAGCCCTCAGGCCGGTTTTGCGCCCGCTAAAGGGTTACCTCCCTTAGCGCGCACTTCAGCCAACGCCTGAACATCGGAAGCAACCGCATGACTCAAAATAGGCCATTTGGGTATGGGCACCACATAATGCGTTGTCATCGCAGTTACTCACGTAGAGCTGCATAGTGAATTGGTATGCGTGGATCCTACGTTCGAGCGATCTTATACTAAACCTCGCGTACGGCAGTTACCGACTTCCAGTACACAAGGTTATGGGTTGGATACAAAGGGACTAGGAGTGTGTTGTTGTACGTCCTTCGTGTCGTTCAGTACCCGTGTGTGTGTGTGCACGTGCGTTACTTTTGTGTACCTTATAGTGATGTGCGCGTGGCGTGTGGGATACGTCCTTGTCGACCGGCGACGAGCCGCGCTTGGGACCTCAGCCCCCCAAAATGTTGGTTCGCGTGTGGGTCCGATAGAGGCATAGTACCGCGCGTACCCCTTATGCTACGACGAACGAGAAACGCCCTCGACTGGTCCACCTCTGCGATTGCAGTTGATCAACTTTCGTACTGTGGACTGGTAGCTCGGCGGGGATATGCCCACCGAAGGGAGGTGACAACCCCCGTAAGGTGGAGGKAGTCGTGCCTCGCGTAGGTCCTGTCCTGTCGTAGGGGCTCGCGAGAGGTATGGTTGGCGCACCCGGCCGGAGCGGCTTACGGAAGCTCCATATATGTACCGCGAGAAGGGATGTATTATGACTCCTGCGTGACGCGGCCGGGAGGGTCCCGCACTACCTCTGAGTGGTGCCGGACCGATGCGCTCGACAACGGTGACGCTGCATATTGTACTCTAATCCAAGTTTTACCCATATGGGTGGACCTTGTTCCACCTGACCCTTGGGCCAGCTGTCCTTTTGTTTCTCGGACCCTTAGCCTTTTCTCTAATGAGAGCGAGTACTTCACCCTTTGGAGTCTCCCTACTCCCATCCATCATATTTCTTCCCTAAGATCGAATAAGTTGTCAACCTCAGTCGTGTTGTCGTCATGGTCAACGAATATGGGATTTCCGTTCTTCTTCCAGTCTTGAGGAAACTTCTTCTTCCTCCCATCCATCAATGCGTGTTGCACACTCTCGGGCTTAGTCTTTATATCTAAGGCCTTCTTGTTGAGCGAAGCAAGGTCATGCACATCTATGGATGTCTCATCGGCCAACTTATTATTGACATCTGTTGGCAGACATCGCAACTAAGTTATCATGAGGATTTGCGGATCGCAGCGTATGCCAGGGACCCTCTACTGCATCGGTCACCTAGTCGACAGACCGGTATCTCTTTGATCCTAGGTTTGCCAGCGAGTCAGTAGCCTTTTGAGCCCCCTGGGGGTCATGCCACCTATTGTAAACTAATTGTATGAAATTCATCAATGACGGGGCTTGGACCCAGCCATCAAAGTTTTGACTGTATCCATGTTGCTGCACTAACCCGCTCAACCATCTGACTGCTGATCTTTGT
Organism: Chara braunii; assembly: GCA_003427395.1. Taxonomy (NCBI): domain Eukaryota; kingdom Viridiplantae; phylum Streptophyta; class Charophyceae; order Charales; family Characeae; genus Chara; species Chara braunii. The sequence continues at coordinate 384,185 of BFEA01000583.1, forward strand.
AGAAAAGACGCAATGACAACAACTTCCTCCTCGGGCCTTGTGAGCTTGTGCCTCATGTATGTGGGCACTGTCCTTACCCAAGTGTTAGCAAGGGTATCTTGGGTGTCCATTGCATCGATGGAGCAAGACCCTATGCCTGGTGTACTGTTTCGGACACTGCTGGGACGGGTGGCTGCGGCGCTGGCGGCATCGGCTGCTGCTGTAGTACGTGTTCCAAAGGCTGTTGGACAATGGGCTTCCCAGTAGCAGCAACCGTTGGACGGGGGACCGATGCAGGTGGTCCCAAGGTATGCCCTCTAACACCTGCTACTAAACCGCTTAATGGACTAATGCGAAGCTGAGGAATAAAGAGACCTCTCAAGGGTGGCAGCGTCGTTGACGGACCGGCCACCGCGGATGGAGTTACAGTAGCTCGCTCTGCCTGGCCATATGCCTAGACACTCTAAGCGCAGTCATAGTTTCATTCTGGTCTGTTATCAATGCCGCCAACATGTCTTGCTGCACGACCTGCACTTCGGCCACACTCAACAGACTGCGCTGAAGGGACACTGCAATAGGATTAGGTGTTCACTCATCTTAAGTTTCCAGCCTACCTAACTCCTCTCCCTTGCCTACCTAACAGACTAGTTATTCTTCTTCTCGCACTCTCTTTCCTATCCTTTACCATCTTTAATTGATGACGTAGCTCATCGTGAAGTTCCTCTGATTGTTGGATCTCCAAATCCTCCACTGACATTGATTGCTGCTGGCTGGTCTGCAATTCAGCAGACTCACAGATGGTAGTTTGGGATGTACCCTGACTTATACCCCATGAAGTAGCTTGGGAAGAGGTCTGTGACATAGCAGAGGCGGTAGCCATTGCTGCCTCCGCTTCAGCTCTAGCTTGTGCTGCTGCCGCAACTGCTAATGCTCTCTCTGCGTTGGCTGTTGCTGCCTGCGCCCTTTGGAAACGTCTCCTCTCCTGGGCTTCTCACTGTAGTCTCCTTTCCTCTCCTGGTTCTAACACTAAGAAAGTGGTCGGCCGACTCAGTGCCTGTCTACGGGTAAGCCTCCTATCATCCCGGTCTAGTCTGTCAATCTCACTGTCATCTTCACTCATGAGCTATGCATGGCATGCGATCTGCACTATTGTCCTCGCTGGGACCTACTGCAGTGTGACATCCAACCGGTTCTTAAAATAAATAAAAATAAAATAATTATCCGGTCCCGGAAGTAGTCAAACGGTAACAGAAGACAGGCTCAGACCCCCAGAAACAATTCTACTCCTACTTTGACTAGTCTAAAACAGAATGCAATGCAGCAAAAAATAATATTATACTTCACCTGCAGCAGTCTGTCAGTCGTCAGCATAATCGGTAACAACTAACTAATCACACAATAAAGATAAAAGCATTTGCTGAAATGCATGCCGAATGAGAATTAAACAATAATTAACAATTGAACTGGGTTAGGCCGCCGCCCGGTCCAGACGGACCGGGGGGGGTCCGCCCGGCAAAACCGGGCGGCCTGAAAAGTGTCCCGGAATTTTATTTTATTTTTCTTCTGAGAACGGGGTTTTGCTGCGCTTGCCGAGAGCAGCCCAAAACCGCTGAGAAAGTGGTGAAAGGTGGGGGCTGGGGGGGGGG
>BFEA01000583.1:429887-455494 GCA_003427395.1 Chara braunii
CACACACACACACATACACACACACACACACACACACACACACACACACACACACACACACACAGAAGTGGTAAGCTTCGGTGGGAAGAAGAGGAAGAAGAAGAAGAAGAAGAAGAAGAAGAAGAAAGGAAGAAGAAGAAGAAGAAGAAGATGGTCACTTCCCTGTGCGACGGGGGGCGCTGCGGGCCACGGACAGCGACGGGCGACACGCGACGGGAGGTGGTGGCGACGGCCACGGACGACGAGGAGGTCGGCGACGGGGGCTGGCACGCTCGACGACGAGGAGGACGGCGACGGGGATGCATTCGGCACGATCGACGACGGCGAGGCCACGGGAAACCGCAAGTGGGGGAGGCCGACGGGCAAAGGCGGGAAACGGAGGACGACCGCCTCCCTCCAAATTTCAAAACGGCGGCCTCATCTAGGCCGCCGATCTGCCTCGATCAGCGGTCCGGAGAGGCCGCCGCTTTCGAAGCAAAAAAGGAGGCATGCGCCACCCGGTTCGATTTTTTTTTGGGCCAGGAGGCCCCCACAACCCACGTGGGGGCCTCCTAGCCCAAAAAAAAATTGATTCGGCCCTTCCCCTCCAATGGGCTGTTGGCTGCCGGGGGGGAACCGGACCGGTCGACCGGACGGTCCCACCGGCCCGGTTCCGGTTGGGGGTGGACACCCCGGTCAGACCGAGAATTTAGCACTGAAAAAAACAAAAAAAAAAAAGCCTGGAGGTTCACCCTCAAGAACGGTCCAAGGGGATTGGGTAGTGAGAAACTCCGATCTTCCCACCCCTTCCTTCATATACAAAGTGACAGCTAACCATGAAGGCCATTGCCTGTTGGAGGTGTACGAACCCCACCTTACAGGTGCCAGATTTGCGAAATTGGCACGAAATGACAACCTGGATTGCAAAGAAAACTGTGGAGGCCTCATGCAAGTAAAGGTGGTTGGCGGAGAGGAGCACGAGGCTTGGGGAGTTCTGTCGAGGGAGGAAAACAGAACCAGCACTTTCGGCGTAGCTGTAGCTGGGGATATTTCCCTGTCATCGTAGGGGCGTGCGGTTATGGGGAGTTGCCGAGGGAGGAAGGCACTCCTTACTGTCTGCGCTAGGTTGGTCGGTACTGGGGTTTGGCGGTGCCCTGTAACTCTAGCATGGGAGGGTATGAGACCAGCCGTGTGTTGGATCGAGGATTGAATACGACACCTGTAATTTTCTTCAATAGATGAGGGGAGGATGGGATGATGTTGTTTGCGCAGTTCTTACTAATGTTTTCTGGTCCTGGATCCTTGGTAGTATTTCGTCTTTACTTGCAACCGGGGTATAGGAGTTTAGAGAGGGTCACACCTGGACTGATCTCTGCTGAGTTGTTCTGTTTTGTGCCCCTCTTTTGCTGATGCCAGAACGACACTGGCCGGAGCTGGGGTGTTGCCCTGTGACCTGCAAATTCGCAGGAGTATAAGGTCTTGTAGAGAGATCTGGGGGTTGTCGAGGGAGGAAGGCAACCCTGTGGCGAATCGGGGGGGGCTGCGTGGTGGCGAGAAGAGATCAGCTATGGGAGATGATTAGTCTGGTTGGTACTGTCTCTGAGTAAGCATGTCCTGGGGAAAGGAAGGCTAGGAATTACCTTAGGAATCTAGATCTAAAGGTCTATTGTCTTGGTCACCAACGTGGGTCTTAAGAATGATTTAGGAATCTGGGGACTTCTAATAACTTAGCTTAGATGATCCAGTGCTGATGTACTCAGTGACCTGCGGAGGTTCGATGTCAGAATGACGCTGGCCGGTGTTGGGGCTTTGCCTTGTAACTCGAGGATGCAGGAGCGTGAGGCCTGGTAGAGAGATCTGGGGATGCTTTGGGGGGGCATTCTAAGGGACAACCAAGGGTTGCTGCTGAGACGACGCTGGTCGGAGCTGGGGTGAGTCGTGTTGCCCTGTAACTCAGCAGGGTGGGGGCGCGAGACCTGGAAGAGCTCAGCAGGGAGTTTGTCAGCGCTGGAAGGCTCAGATGGGTTGCTAGGGACTCGTAGATTTTTTAGCATTCATGGACTCCTACGGTGGCATTTTTAGTTGTAGCAGATTGTTTTTCTTAAGTTTGTCGAAGTAAAATTCTGATTAGCTTGAAACTTCTAAATCCTATTTTTTCTTTATTACGATTTTTTTTGTCATCATAAGGGACGCTGAGCCCGGTTTTCGGCAATCTCGGTTTCGTTACTCCGGGTAGATTGTGAGGACCCCAGCCTCAATAATTTTCATTAGTAATATCAGCCTTGAGCACTGGGCAAAAAAAAAAAAAAAAAAAAAAAAAAAAAAAAAAAAAAACGATTTGTTTGTTTACGAGCCTGCAATCCCGGTTGTCAGACTCCCGTTTGACCCAGGAGAGTGGGAGTGGCTAGGCCCCAAGCCTCTTCATATATGGGATTACACAGTCAAAAGGGGCTACAAAGCCGCACGTCCCACCCTGCCAATTGATCCGACACTTGTGACGCGCTAGCTTCCGGACCTGCGCCATCTTCCTTCCCCCCCCGCCTTCTTTGTCGAATTTTGGGTGACAGCCCGACAATGCCTCTTTTTGTATTTTCATGAATGTAATATTCGGGGCCCTCGGATTAGTTTTTGAATATTTGTCTTTCGCAAATTCGGGAATTACACGGGAATTACGCGTGCCTCAGAGAGAGCGCTAGGAATTTAGGTCGACAATTAGGAATTCTGGAATGAGCGGAATCTGACGTGTCATTTCTTGCGCTTGAATGTTCTCAACTTCATCTTGGAAAGCTCTGGGAATATTCGTAGGAATCTGAATAGGTATAGGATTTTTTCTCGCGCTCGCTCTACCGCGCGGATATGGTACTTTTCAATTTGAATTAGCTGTAACTGTTTTGGTGCCCTTTTTGCCTCCGCGTCGGCGCCATGCATGCGAGTCTCCCCTCCCCACCTCCCACGCTGCCTTCGACACTCTCTTCTTCGCGATTACGCTCCTTCTCTCTCCGCAGCTGTTTTTCATCTCTCCTTCAACCTTGCGCGCATTTTCTTTCCTTCTTGATCGTCTAAATCTTGTTTCCGTTTCACACTATTCTTCGCGCTCTTCTTCTTCCCGGTCTGATATAAGCGCTGAAATCCCCTGTTCACCCCCTTTCACTCCCCCTAGCCAAGGAGACGCGCCATACGAAAAGGAAATTCCTGATACACGACGATTATGATTGGCTGCAGCTGGGATCCAAAGGATCGACATGGCTTTCGTCCGGCAATCCCTGAACCTTTCCCGACTCCTCCCTGTCTCAGTCCTAACCCTTCCTAGCATCTATCTTCCTTTCCGCAGCACAAGCGCTTCCTAAAATTTCTCTCTCGACTCATCAGCCCGCTTCAAGGACATTGTGGCTAGGTGGTATGAGAGTTGACTGTAATTTTAGCATTCGGCATGCTGGATTGCCCTACGGACTGTGGGATCCGAGCAGAGTCGTGCAGAGACTAAGTCAGCGGGGTGACGATCTCGATGGTGGGTTGGCACGTGACGGTCAGGATCGTCAGTGCAAGTGAGACGTTCGACTCGGAAGTGGGTGAGTGTATGGCCTGAGGCTATGGTGGGATTTTATGAGGTGTTTCCCTCTTTTCTGTCCCAAAATTTGTATCTTCAAGTGTGAATTCCGATCAAGTCGAAACTCCCCTGGACAAGATTGCCTGGCATTTTGTGATTGTTTTCCACTCATTCTTCTCTCTCTCTCTCTCTCTCTCTCTCTCTCTCTCTCGGTCCTATTATATCGTAATGGATGAATTATGGTAACCTTGCTTCTCTCACTTCGACATGTGCATGCGTTGAGCCGTGTGAGCGAGTTTGTTATAGCATGACTGAAAGAACGATTGGTTGATCGACTGAATGATTGGGTTGCCTGGAGTGTCAGGCGAATAATATATGATTAAGACTTGTGCTTACCTTTGCTGTCATGTGGACTGACGGCCCCAATCCGACCGGGCGCAAACTTCCCGTGCCCCCGCCGCGCCCCTTCCTGTACAATGAGGAAAGGATACGTGTATGCGAGTGGGACGTACGAGAAGCCGTCGCCAAGATCGGAGGCCGTTATTACTTTCCTCCCGAAACTCGATGTTCTGGATTCGTCGGTGCGGGTTTTGTTATCATTGATACGCATTTTCCGCCATATTCGTTATTATTGTCATTTAACGAACTGATCGTCGTTCCGTGGACAGCAGTGGGACCTCATTGGCCTAACACTGTGCAGCGATTGTCGTCGCTTCGAGCATTACCAGGCCAAGGGGTTCCACTATTGTACACGTGGCGAGGACGAGCACAAAGAAAAGGCTACTCGGTTGAGGCCCTCCACGTCGGCCTCGGAGCTGTGTAACGAGCGCAGACAATACCTCATCCGAAAACGGGATACCACGTGTGTACCTACCCCCTTTCACTCTAAAAGAGCGAAGGCTCGCTGGGAAGTCCAGCGATACTTTTTAGATTCAATTTCCTAGCTACAAGCCTCGCGTGCACCTTTTTCTCCCTTAAAATAAGCGACGGACCTTCTTCCTACTACCGTCGCATCAACACGGGGGATTTCAGTTTTGTCTGTCCCCGCACTCAATTTTCCAAAAATCCTTGGCACACCCCATCTTTGCTGCCTTCCCCGGGCCCCCTTCCGCAAGCCAAAACATTTCGACCGGGAAGCAGCGCAGGACGTGAGGTTGAGCGTCACACACTAACCCAAAGGTGGGCACGTCGCTCGCCTATGGAGCCGCGAATGATCGAAAGTCTCTAAAATTATGCCGACAAACCTCAGAGCTTTGCAATGGCAGATCCTACACTGATGCCTCCCTACCCCTGACTGGCTAGTTTCGAGGACGGACCTGGAGCAGAGAGGCCTGCCATCCCTCATCTGTACGTATTGTGGCAGGGCAACACCACCAGCTCGGGCCATGATGGGGCATTGCCTGCTGGCATGCCCCATGGTCACCTAGCTGTGGCAATGGTGGGACGCGGCTTTTCATTCCCTCACAACCCAACATAACCATGGGATCTCGGGCTGCTGCTGCTGGGGGAGAACCAGTACTTGCTAGCACAATGGTTCCCCTTCGCAACTAACCTCTTTCTCTATATGAGGTTGCCAGTCCTTATGCTGGCCTGGAAAACCAGATGCTCCCATGAAAGAAGGGATCATCAAGTAGGATTGCAGCGAGCCCAACACGAAATTCAGGAGGAAATTAGGTCCCGTACATACGACGCATGAAAATCCTTCAGATGGGAGTACGAAGAAGAAAAGGACCCTGAAGCCAAGGCAATTTTGAGGGAGACTTGTATCCAACTTTGACAAGACCCGCACTGCATCTTTGCAGAGCTGGATGTAGGTCTCAACATCCAATTGAAACCGTGGAGGATGACAGAACAGGCTTGGCAGAGGCAACCTTTCCACTACTTCCAGGTCTCGTACCTGCAACCCAACTTCATTATCATACCCCCCTCGTTGCCCCTCCCTACTTCCCCACCTCAACCACCACCTCAGCCGCCGCAGACACCCCCCCACTAGCCCTCAGTCGTACAGCTGCCCCCCCTGACGCCCAGCCCCAGCCGCTGACCCCGCAACTCACCCTGCTAACCCTACCAACCCCCCCCCGCTCTGGTGTTAAGGATAGATCATCATGGATGATAGCAGTCTTCACTATCGAGCATTTTATCACAAAACATAGGCTGTCAGGTAGGCTACTGGGTAGTTGTTGCTACTGTCAGTTGTCTGTACAAACAGCCAAGCATGATGTTCTGGGACGCTGGACCCCATTTCCGGCAGGTGCTGCTCCCCGCCAATAGATGGACCCTCCCCGAGATGTGTTAGTGGTGGCTGCTCTTCTCAGCACTCCTAACACCGTCTCTGGCTGTTTGGAAAAAAGGAAAAAGAAAAAAGAAAAAAGGTACCTGTAACGAAATCAAAGCAGACTCACTCATACACTACCAGATGGAAAAACTCTTTGGAGTGTCGGTTCACACCCCATCACAAGCCAGCAAAACACCCATTAAACAAAGAAAGGTCTGTCACAGCCAGAAGAAACACTCCAGACATACCGCTCGCACTAGAGGCACAGCATGGCCCATAGTGACTGCCCCAAGCACTGCCGCTCGACCTGCCCGGAGAAAACTGTAGCAGGGTGCTAGCGAGGTCGTGATATATACTGTCAAACAGAGGTGCCCAGTAAACCGTATGCAGAGAGGGAGACGAGGACAACAAACGAGGGGCTGTGACAAACTGTTTCATTAGAGTTTCACCGACTCATCAGGAGACTGAACCCTCAAACAGTCTCCAGAATCCCCTAACTACTTACACTAAGTGATAATCCACCTTAACCCTTGCTGTGGTTAAGCATCAACGACTACCCGCCACCTGATACTGAGGTGGGCACCAACCACTGCCCTCAAGGTACCTGTGATGAAAACCAAAGCAGACTACCATCTGGTGTGGGCGAGTGATAGTCTGCTTTGATTTTCGTCACAGGTACCTTGCTTCCAAGAAGTTTCCTCACTTCCCTCTAGTTTCCGCCCTTAAACCACCAGTACTTCCTAGAGTCATGCCCGTTAACACGCCACAAATTCATCCGGCTACAGGAAACGTACAGGCAACTACAGGAGCGCCCAAATTCATCCGACTAGAAACATTTCTGCTCTATTTTCTTCTGTGGCCGATAGCTGGGCCAAGTACTGGTGGTTTAGTAAGGACAAGCAGCCTTATGCTTGACAACTCTTGTTGCTCAAGCCGAATGTCATCTGCCGTCGGTGTGTCGTTACTTGCTGTTTTAGCCAAATTGTACCCGGGTTAAAGGGCCAATTGTCCAGGTTGCATTAACCACTCCCGCCGTGCCGTCCTTCATTATTCGATCCGGGTATCCTGAGCGGGCCGCTTGTCAAAGGACCTAACTCATGGTTACTAGAGCTAGTGCTTTCCTGTTTTTGTTCTTGTTTTTAACTGAGTCAATTGTCATGTCGCATACAAGGATTCCATTTCTTTTACATGTGGCGCACAACCTCACGCCCTGCACTGCTTTCCCTTCAGAGGTGGACTGAAATGCTGCAGGACCCAGAAAGTGCATAACTAGGGATGTGCCAAGGAGTTTTAGGAAAGATGGGTGTGAAGTTCCCGGTTATGAAGCGGACAAGATAGAGTGGCAGGAAGGCGTCATCTCCCTGATACTCACAAAGCACTTCCCGAGCTCATCGGCGTCTTTTACCAGAGTGGAAAGGGGCAGGAGTGTACAAAGTATGCCGACCACAGAAAGAGAGTTTGTGGTGTTTCACAAAGTTTGAAGTCAGAATCAATGCGAATCATTGGCAGTGCAATCGCACTTAAATGATTCCTTTCCATTCATTCACTTATTGTTGTGATCAACCAAGAGGGAAGGACATTGGATGGAAAAGAAGAGAGAGAGAGAGAGAAGACATTGGTTTCAGCTTATGTAATTCTTCTTCTCCTCCTGCTTCTTCTTCTTCTTCTATCCCCTCCATTTTATTCCACTCGTTTTCTCGTTCCACTTCAGGATCTGCATTGTCTCTCGTTTGAGTTTAACATTATGGATGATGTAAGATCATAAGAGAGGGTTTTCATAGAAACAACTATCCGTCAATTTAGCAAGGCTCAAAGAGCAGATGCTTCGCATCTGAATCCCATGCATTGGAACCACCACCGAAGGATGCATTACATCGGCTTTGCGGATGATTTTCTGGTAGCAATCTCTGGTCCTCATAGAAGTTGTGAAACCGAAATGTGCATTGGAATTGTTCCTTTGAGACAAACTCCAATCAACACTACGGACAAAACCCATATTACCCCATGTGTCGAAAGGAGTACCTTTCCTTGGCCACAACATCTTCAAAGTATGCCGTGGCAACCTTACGGCTCGAAGAGCAGAATGCTTCGCAGCTGAATCCCACAAAGGCGCTTTCGCACATAAGAATCAGACTATCCTTGCGGATACCACTAAATAAATCAAATGACCCACTGATATGCACCAGATTGGCGCAAAACCCAGTGTATGGTTGGAGACCGAGCAGAATGCTTCGCAGCTGAATCCCACAAAGGCGCTTTCGCACATAAGAATCAGACTATCCTTGCGGATACCACTAAATAAATCAAATGACCCACTGATATGCACCAGATTGGCGCAAAACCCAGTGTATGGTTGGAGACCGTTGGACTAAGTAAATGCTGCTGTGTATACACCATGCTGCTAAGCTGCTGATTCATGGACTTCAGCAGAGGCAGACCGCCAACGTCACAGTAACTTAATGTACCAGTTCAGCAACAAGAAGACAACCACAGTCCACCACCAAAAGAATCTAGTGAAAGGCCAGGCTATACAGGCAGGATTCTCACAAGCCAAAGAGGAAACAAATTGTACTGTTAGATGAGAGAGAGAGCAGCACTCTTTGGCCTCGTCCTTCACATTCGCAATCGGGAGTTTTTAACCCCCTTTCTGAGAAACGTGGAGACATCATCTCCCACACACGACTTGATTCAAATTTGACTGCACTGCCCACAACCACACTCCCTCCCTCCTCCTCCCCCTCCACCTCCTAGACAAGCGAGCAGACATTCAATTAACTCAAAGACAGGACATGACAGCCAGAGAGACAAACATCACAAAGCAGACTCCCCCAGCAAATGACAAACCCCCATGGAATACATTGCTTTTGGCAGGACAGATTTTGCCTGGGTGATCGATCGGTCAAGAATTGTCTGCACATCTGACCGAGAATGAAGAATGATGAAATAAAGATGGCACACAGATGAATCCATCACAGGCAAGCGCTAAACATCATCAACATCGTCAATTTTGCCTCAGTCCAGCAGCCTGTCCGGGAAGAACAACATTTCCTGACCTCGCAGGGCAAGAACAGCAGAGTAACCGAGAGCGAATAATGAAGAAAAACAGACGCCATCTGCATCCATCACAGACAAGCGCTACACATCAACAACATTGCATGGCATTGCCTCCTCCCAGCAGTCTGCCCAATCTTACTAGGCAGAAAACAGATACAAGAGCAGAACGCAGATGTAGAGTGACGCGTGCACACGACAGCGGACAATACAACCCAAGGGACACGGGCACGTGTCGCAAGTTGAATACAGGGGAACACAATTGAATACAAACTTCCGGGTGATTTACAGTTTCAAATTTGAATGAAGATGAGCCCATTTGCTGTATGGGTTCTCCACATGGTCATCATCGAATGACCTCAGCGACTTAACCCTTTCAGCGCATTTCGAACACGAGAGACGATGATGGGGAGGGCGGCAAGTGGGCCAGGAGACAGGTGTGGCAAGCAGTGCGGGCCAGCAGGCTGAGCGGAAGGGTTGTCAAGAGAGACGAACCAAAGAGGATTCCTGGAGAGCACCCAGGAGAGGTGAAATTGGACGGGCATATCGGGTCAATGTGAACCACAGCAGTCTGCGCGAAGCTCTGACCACAGCAGTTTGCGGGATGCTTCGACGACAACTTGCAGCTTCTCCACAAGCAATTTTGAGAACCTCTGGAAAGAGAGAGACAGACCATTGGAGCCGGCTTGCTTACTGCCCCCTCCGAAGAACTGATCACCCATGACACATCATCTGGCACGGAAGGAGAAATCCACACGGTGACAAATTTAGGCATGCTAGGGTGGGTAAATTCCCCCCTTCCTCGTTCCTACCTCCCACATCTCTCCGGTTAGGCATCTCCCATCCTGAACAAATTAGGCTCCCTGCCTTGCTTGAATTGAGATTGACAGAACCCATAGCGGCAGGAGAATAAATGGAGGCATACTCTAAATATACAGAATCTACTGATCACGCACATAGCGGATGCTTATTTACAACAGGCAATATATTGCATCACAACCAACCCTGGCCGTCCCACACATGAGCAATCACCAGTTCTCCTTCCTTGTCCTTTCCTTCTCAATGATGTACTTCCCTTCTTTATACTTCTGATTTTCCACGTAAGCTTGCTCCTGCCAACCATCCCAACGCCACAGGTTACAGCAGAGCCAATCAGCAATCCCCACCAGCAACCAACCGGCAGGAAGTCAACCGTCCCATTCATCAACAACCAACCAATCAATCAGGAGCCAGTTCTTGCCAGCCATCGACGGCCATTTACTCAACCAATCAGCACACATGCACAACCATAACTAAGGTGAGAGGCATCTTTCCACCGCACAAGACAAGATTCATGCAGGACGCGCACACAAACAGGTTGCACCTCGGAAGCAGCAGGAAACCAGCCATCAACCATCATCGAGTCAACAATCAGCAACGTCCACACCCACCCCACCATCACCTATTAACTACCGTCTTCACCCGAATAGAGCGCCCAGTAATTATCGCTGTATCTGGAACGGAAGTTGCCCCACATACAGCTATAATGACCGGGCATTTCAATTCGGGTGAGGACGGTATATCCCCAATCGAGTCCCATGAGTTGAAAACATGACTAGAGTGTGTGAAAACCCTGCAGGTTGCCCGAAGAGAGGATCTAGTGCAAAACGAGCGCAAGAAGATTCCACCCAGGACGGATACACGTGCAAGGCGCCTTGCACTCGCACCCTCACACAGACATCATGAACACGCACAATCCCAGTGTACCTCTATCTTTCGCACAAAAAAAAAAAACTTTAGCCTGTAGGACTAGCGTTGGCCTGCAAACCAAAACAACGACAACCGCGTTACGTTTGCACCATCACAAAGAATATCACCCCAAGTATTCACTAAATAACCTATAGCCTGTTTAAGACATACGACCAGAATAAATGAAAGAATAGAGAGAAAAGAAACCCGACCCACTGCGTGAGGACGAGGGACACATTCCCCACTGCATCTAACACACCAGTAACCCATGCCCAACGATTTCCATAATTGCACCTGCCAGGCGAACAAATCATACACAGGCCAAGTTTTTCGCATGTGTACCCGACCATCAGATGATTGCATCTGACAGGCCAGTGACGCATACACATTCAAACAGAAGACTTCCGCCGTCTGCCTTCTTCATCTGACAGGTCAACAACCTGTACGCACTGAAAAACAAAACATTTCTAGCTTCTGCATTCTTCAGTGTCCGCGGTTCGAAGGTGGTGGACTCTGCTACTACGTTGTTGAAGCAGCGTGATACGAGACTTACAAAGGCCAGACAAAGACCGGACAAACCCTTGCCGCTTCCACATTCCCTCCGGGACATCCACCATCCGCCCCTCCTTGCAAGAAGAGACCTCCACTCAGAGGAACAGCAATGGTGTATGTTCGAACAAGTGTGGACTCTCTAACACACAGAATGGGAGACGGCCGAACACCAGCAAGGTAGGACTACTGTTTTTTATACAAAAAGAAGAAAAAAAGCTAGGACAACTGGAGAGCAAGCTCCCTGCATCTTCATAGCGGGAATAGTGAGTACAAAGCGTCTTCTTTTCATATTTTTACAAATTTCAGCAACTTTCTTCCCTAGTTCACAACCACCTTCTTCAGCCATTCCCGTATAATTAATGCTGGATGCAAACTCACATATTTCCAGCCCAATACAGCACCGCACACCGCGCAGTATATGTCCGCAACCGTGTGCAAGCCGGTCAGCAGCAGCCTCTCTTCCTTCGGCCCCAGCGTAATGTTAACCCTGCATTAGACAGAATGTGGTCAGAAAATGAGGGAACACCCCCACAAAAGGGAAGTCAGATACACAATGCGGAGGAGGGGTTGAAACGACGCTGCTTCAACCGTCACACAGAAAATGAAAAACAGGACCAAATACAACAACAAACAGCACCTGCCAATACATACCCAGAGATGTTACTTGGCTTATCGATCTTATTACCAGAAGCAATGGAGGCAGACCATTTAACAGTAGGTGTGTAGTCATTGACCGAGTTTTGATGCGTGCCTGCCAAGTAGGTGGTGCATCAGTGGGCTGGTTTCGCACAGATATATATATGTTAGTTACTCCGGCTGTCTGCGTCCATACCACCCAGCCTCAGGCCAGACATTCAGCATACCCCCCTAGGACCAAATACAACAACAAACAGCACCTGCCAATACATACCCAGAGATGTTAATTGGCTTATCGATCTTATTACCAGAAGCAATGGAGGCGGACCATTTAAAAGTAGGTGTGTAGTCATTGACCGAGTTTTGATGCGTGCCTCCCAAGTAGGTGGTGCATCAGTGGGCTGGTTACGCACAGATATATATATGTTAGTTACTCCGGCTGTCTGCGTCCATACCACCCAGCCTCAGGCCAGACATTCAGCATACCCCCCTAACGTTAGCCAGATGACAGTGACACGGATTTGAACCCATGATCTGTTTACTTGCAGCTACTGGCAGCCTCACAGCAAACATTCAGCATACCACCCTAATGTTAGCCAGATGACAAGGATTTGAACCTATGATCTGTTATATTTCATTTGCAGTCACCAGTAGCATGTACGCATTCCTCTTTTTGCTTCCTGAAGGGGGGGCAGCCTTTTAGCAATAGCCAGGTCAGCACGACGATATTTGAACGAACGATTATCCACTTTTTCGCAGCTCCATGTGTGTACCATTCCGCAACCTGAGTCCATGTAAGGTTGACTTTCATCAACAGAATTTCACTTCAGCACGACGATATTTGAACGAACGAATGCCTACTACAGTGCGTAATGCCACCGTTGGTGGAACTCCAACAAAACAGTATATCATATACCCCCATTTTCTGCCATTTTCTTGCTTTCTGCCTATGGTTCACCAGGAAGTTCTCAATGACTATATATCGTCATAGAGAGCTGTGCGGCAAGTAACAGGCAGAAAGCGAGAAAAGCACAAGAAACAGAGGGCCTGTGACAAACTGTTTCGGCGGAGTTTATATATTGTAACACATCTATGGACGAAAAGAGCACACTTCGCAAAACAAAAAATGAAAACATACAAGACAAAACAAGAGGAGCAGACTGAAACCCTTCCTTTGCCTCTTCCTCTTGATTACTTCTTTTCGCTCCCCCTTTACTGTGCATCTCACGTCCAAGGCTCACCATATGACGAAGTTTGAGAGCTGCCCACATCTTCGTGTGCCATAACAGCCCACTTCTACTGTGAAGAGGAGGCAGGAAAAAGGAAGAGAGGATGAACAGAGAGAAAAGATGGAAAGCAGACAAAGCAACGGAACACAAAGGGAAATTAAGTAAGGAGTGTGGAAGGGAAGGCAAACATACTGAAGGAGAAGACACAGCTCAGGACAGGATCTGTCTTGGACGACAGAGGGAACATAAGGATGAGATGGACAGGGACATATGAAGTGTAGCTGAGCACTCTCAGTACAACAATTCCCAGAGCGGTTGGCACTAAGCATGGCTGCCAAACACTCCCAAGAAACGGCATACCAACTGCAGGCCAGCATGAAGGAAGAACGGGCACCACTAAGCACCACGCATTCAGTGTAGCGCCCATGGCCACAAAATGGACATATAGCGTCAGGACACGGAATGCGCCTGCAGTCCGGAACGGAGTAACAGTCCTATGCACACATGGATGCAGAAGCTGTGCCAGCCAAAGGAGAAGGTTGATACACGGTCCTGCTGCAGCACAGGGGCAGAGAAATGATGTTTAACACAAAAGAGTGAGCGGACTGCTTGCTGTGGCAAAATCGTTTACATACACACATATATACAAGAGGGCAACAGACGAGGGGCTGTGACAGACTTCTTCATCGAAGTTTCACCGACTTGTCAGGAAGCTGAACCCTCTACAGTCTGCAGAGTCCCCTAACCGATGATACTGTAAGTGATAATCCACCTTAAACCCAGTTGCAGTAAAGCATCAACGACTGCCCGACACCTGATACCCTGAGGTGGGCACCAACTTCTGCCTGCAAGGTACCTACATATCATGGGGTGTGAACCTGTAGAGTTTTTCATCTGGTGTGCCTGAGTGATAGTCTGCTTTGACTTTTGTCATTCTTTAGAGAGCAAATAGCAAGCCTCTCTGCTGGATCTAGATGTGTTTGGCGTAGAGTTTAGCACTCTGTAAGCAGATCTAGAATTTAGTCCTTTGCAGGGTATCAGCTGCCGCACAGTCTTTGATGCTTAACCACAACTGGGGTTAAGGTGAATTTTCACTTACTACGCTTGAAACTTGAGAAATCAAGAGCTCATCACCACTGCACTAACTCTTGACGCGGCAGTGTGAAATCTCATTCAAGAGCTGTCAGATACACTCTCGAAAGCGCCAAGAGTGCATCATCGCTGCATTAACTTTGGATCGGAGCTCTCAATCTTGTGCTTCAAGAGCTGTCAGAAACCACCCTCGTCTCAAACTTGATGGTTCCACAGTGCCCGCCTGCAAGACGGGTTTTTCTCAGGGGAGGCAGCACCGACCCTTCATGCGGTTGAAGATGTCTAGAGCGTGTCTCCTGTCTCGGCGGACAAACATGGTGGCGCTGTCCTGTAGTGTCAAAGACTCGACTTCCTTTCAAGTAAGTCGAGAGTAAGCGCAGGGCCAACAGCAATTCTGGCCATTTTAAGAGTCTGAACTCTCAAAGGACTCTTGAATATTTTCGGGAGTTAAAAAGTGCAGCGAGGCCCAGTATCATTGCTTTGGAGAAGTTAGGAGACTCTGCAGACCGTAGAGGGTTCAACCTCCTGATGAGTCGGTGAAACTCCGACAAAACAGTCTGTCACAGCCCCTTGTTTGTTGTCCTCTTCTCGCTCCCTGCCTACAGTTAGGGCAGTTCTCTTCAAAGATATACATATATTTATATATACATATATAGTCAAACAGAGCTGCCTGGTAAACCGTAGGCAGAGAGGGAGAAGAGGACATACACATAAAATTAAAAAACATAAATATTAAATATATATGTCACAGCCCCTTGTCTGTTGTCCTCTTCTCCCTCTCTGCCTACATTTTACCTGGCAGTTCCGTTTGCCGATGTATATGATCATAGAGAACTGCCCAGTGAACCGTAGGCAGAGAGGGAGAAGAGGACAAAAAACAGAGGGCTGGCACAGACTGTTTTGTCGGAGTTTCACCAACCCATCAGGAGGCTGAACCTCTCTGCCTGCAGGGTCCCCGAACTGATGATATTTCAAGTGATAATCCACCCTCCCATAGATGTGATTAAGCATCATGATAATCCACCCTACCATAGATGTGATAAAGCATCAATGACTGCCCCACAACTGATAGCCTGCAAGAACTGAATTCTTAATCCGCTTATATATTGTCACAAACAGAACTGCCCGGTAAACCGTAGGCAGAGAGAGAGAAGAGGACAACAAACGAGGGGCTGTGACAAACTGTTTCGTCGTCAAATAGAACTGCCCGGTAAACCGTAGGCAGAGGGAGAAGAGGACAACAAACGAGGGGCTGTGACAAACTGTTTCATCGGAGTTTCACCGACTATATCGTCATAAATAGAACTGCCCGGTAAACCGTAGGCAGAGAGAGAGAAGAGGACAACAAACGAGGGGCTGTGACATATATATCGTCAAATAGATATATATATCGTCACAGAGAACTGCCCAGTGAACCATAGAGGGGGGGGGGAGAAGAGGACCACAAACAAGCGACTGTGACAGACTGTTTCGTCCAAATTTAATCAACTCGTCAAAACGCTGAACCCTCTACAATCTGCAGAGTCCAAATTTCACCGACTCATCAAGAGGCTGAACCCTCTACAGTCTGCAGAGTCCAATATACTGTCTCGTGATATATACCGTCAACCAGAGCTGCCCTGTAAACCGTAGGCAGAGAGGGAGAAGAGGAAAGAGGAGCTCCTATAGATTGTTCTGTCAGAGTTTCACCAACTCATCAGGAGGCTGAACCCTCTACAGTCTGCAGAGTCTCCTAACTCGTGATACTGAGAGTGATAATCTCCTAACCGATGATTCTGAGAGCGATAATCCACTTTAACCCCGGTTGCAGTTAAGCATCATCCACCTTCACCCCGGTTGCAGTTTAGCATCATCCACCTTTACCCCGGTTGCAGTTAAGCATCATCCACCTTAACCCCGGTTGCAGTTAAGCATCAACAACTGCCCGATAACTGATACCGTGAGATGGGCACCAACCACTGCCCTCAAGGTACCTGTAATGAAAACCAAAGCAGACCGTCACTCACCCACACCAGACGAAAACCTCTACATACATACATATATATGTTATGTTTAACAGTATATGTGAGTCGTCAAACTCTCCCTCTCTGCCTGCGGTTTACCGGGCAGTTCTGTTTCACGATACATACGTTTGGGTGCGTTGTCATGTTCAACCACCAGTACCTTTGTCGGTTCGAAAATACTCGGCCTCCGACCTTTCCGGAGGCTGAAACGAAACGACGGCCGCCGATCAGATTGATCAACGTCGGGTTCGGCCTCCTGAAAGTTCGGGTACTGGCCAGGACTTGTCGAAACCGGACGCCAAAGGTACTGGTGGTCACCCAGCCAACTCCACAAAAAAAACACTTGACCGTCCCAGACTGTCTCATCAGGAGGCTAACCCCAACAGTCTGCCCAGGATGCCTTAAGAACTCAACATGTCACCCAGATAACCGAGAGAAAAGTGGTCGACACCTAGCCGACTGTTGGTCCAAACCCCTGACAAGAACGGCAGTAAGTCTGATAAACTAATCTGTCACAGCCATACCCAGTCAGCCACGGGTATCCGATGGCATGACTGCTAGTACGGTCCCGACCCTAACAATCTGCCTTGACGGAGAGCTTACAAAAATGTTGTGTCCTCATGTTCGCTATACGCAACTCCACTTTGTGTGTGTCACTACATATACACAGGCATGCCAACCCTCTGTCCACACTGGCTGTAGACTCGAATTTCCTAGTTCCTAGTAGGATGGCAGATGTTACGTTCGATTACTATTAATTAATTACTCATTATTACGTGAATTAAAGACGCTATAGGTACTCTCCGTGAGGTGGTTACACGTAGAGGTGACATTCAGGATGATCACCGGCTCCTCTTTCCATGGCACTTGTGCGGGGATCCCGACCGCCAAACCTCAAATGAACGGCCCAGTGGCCGCATGGAGGAACACTAATTACAACCGATCACCGGTTGCAAGATGACCACTCCAAGGCACAGTAGATGGGAAAAGAAGGGCAAAAGGGCTCACGGAGGGGAGTGAGGGCAGGAGGAGAGGGAGGGGGCGAAGGGGAACTTCCCATATCGAGATCCATAGAGAGGCCGGCTGCTTGGGACCCACGGCCTCGACCTGTTTCGTGCGGGTGGAAGTCGGTCACTTCCCCTGTATCGCGCGCCTGGATGGTTGGCAGCTCAGAGACAAACAGGCAAAAATGATAGCTGATGTATAGGGAGTAAAACAGGCCAAGAATGATACCTGCCTGATGTAACAGAGTAAATAACGCATACAAACGGCTCAACGAATATCTAGTCATCACATACCTATATAAGAATACAGAATATACATGAGAATACACGTAAATCATACATAAAACAAAACAAGTGACAATACACACGTACATGAATAGTCACTGTGTAAACATGGCTGGAGCTCCATCTATAACAGAGGGATCCACGGGTGCACGCATGGATGCAGAAAGACAGAGGGAGAGAGAGAGACAGAAAAGAGAGGGACAAAAACAGAAAAACACTGGGACGGAGGGAGACGGAGAAGATAGTGGGGGGAGAGAGAGAGAGAGAGGTGAGGAGGCGATCCACAGATCGCTACGTTGGACGAACATAGTTGAGAGACCCACGCAAAACTGCCAAATCATCAACGTAAATTCGAAGTGTGTAACGTTGCCCTCGTAGAAACGAGCACTCAGGCATGACGGGATGGCAATGGTCGCTTGCCTTGGACTCAGAAATGGCCCAACGGTGACACTATAACATACTAATGGGATTGCCACCGAGCGCAAAACCCAAATCTGCCACCGATGAAACGAAGCCAGATTCGAGGACAACTAAGTGCATGATCCGTGCCCGGACGTTCCGTTCCGTTCCATCCATTCCAGCAGTGGCAACCGTGGAAAGTCGGTCACTAAAAGTGACAATCACGTCATTTCCCCAAATATAATCCACTTCTGAATACTGTGATACATTTATATACCCCTACATATTATACCACGACGTTAAACGGAGAAAAAAAGAAAATCACCCAGACACAGTAAGAATGCGCGAGGGACGCAACACAAAAATACACAGATTGGCGAGCGTGTGGAATATCCAGCGAGCAAATCCTCACGGGTCCACTTACGAGTCCCAAACTACTTCCCATTCGTTTGGTAGTACTCAATCGGCGCTCAAAACGATGCCCAGTAGTCGGGAAAAAATGATCGACAACATAAAAGCTGCCAATGACATTACCATTACCAATGAAGCACGTGTGCGGTAGTCTTCAACTACAACTTGCACAATACCGTGATGTAGCTGCTTTTGCTCAATTTCGTTCAGATCTTGATGGTGTCACACTCGTAAAGAAGTACACGGTAAGACGGAAGCAAGAGGCAACGAGGCAGGATGACGATGAGAAGGGAAAGCTGCCCCTCTCCTCACCTCCCTCCCTTCTCTTCCCCCCCCTCCCCTTCCTCTCTCCTTATTCATGCTAAGAAATCGTCTGTGCCCCGCCCTTTCTATCATCATGATCATGCCGCCCTACGGTTTCAGAACCCCCAATCATAAAAAGGAGCTTTCATGCAACGAGAGGGAGGCAATCCTGCCTTGCCTCTCGTTGCACACAAAAACTAGTTAGTCGGCTGTACAAGGGGGAAACAGGGCGGCTGAAACGACGCCCACGTGCAGGGGAGGAGATTGCAGAAAAACTAATTGCCTACCCGCCCTGCATTCCGCTCTAAGGAGCCTGCCCTCTGCTGTTCGCTATCAAATGTAAATAACTGACTGAATGATACTTGTGGTATTACTCAAGCCCCTCCTCCTCCGTATCCTTACCCATGTTCGACGGATCGCCCAGGTTTATTACCGCGATCGCCTTTCAACTTCTATGGAGACGAAGAGGAGGCGAGCACACCATGCATACGAGCAGACGAACGATCGTACGGAAAGTATGGAAGAGGGAGGACCAAAGGGGCAAAGGTGTCCTCGAAGAGATGTCAACCACCTGAGAAAACGGCACACTTCCGAGTTCACACGACGTGAAGGGGACACAGAGAGAGAGAAAGAGAGAGAAAGAGAGAAAAAGAGAGGGAGAGTTGTAGAGAACTACCCCGTGAACTGTCGGCAGAGAGGGAGAAGACGACACGAAACAGGGGGCTGTGACAGGCTTCCGGGGGAGTTTTGACCAGGCTTTCGTCGGAGTTTGACCGACTCACCAAAGGGGCTGAAGTTTATATACATACTCTTCCTCGGATGCCCCTGTCAGCATCAACCTGTCGGATACGAAGAAGACGCACAGGTGCACAATCTGTGTACCAAGACGTGCAGACCTCCAGTTACTTTACGAGGCTCTTTTCACAGTATCTCATCTTTTGCTGTGTTCAGGGGCATATGCGGAATTTCTGACACAGGAACAACGGGATGAGAAGGAAGATGGGGCGGCAAGCAGAGAAGCGAACCACCAGCCACACGTCGTTCACGTGCTTCTACGACTGGCCGAAAGGATAGTTCACGTACATCATATAATCGATTAAATGGAGCGGAATGGGTGCTGATGCAACATACGTACGTATATATGTAAACACATATATATTGTCACACTGTAAACACATATATATATTGTCACACTGTAAACACATATATATTGTCACACTGTAAACACATATATATATTGTCACACTGTAAACACTTTTATATTGTCACACTGTAAACACATATATGAACAGGTGGAGCTTTCCTTGCCTCTCCCCCTCCCCCTTTTTTCCTTTTCCTTTATTCTTTCCCCTTTTTTTCGCTTCTGCGCTCTGATTCACAATGTGACAAAATATATATCGTCACAACTAGAACTGCCCGGTAAACCGTAGGCAGAGAGAGAGAAGAGGACAACAAACGAGGGGCTGTGACAAAATATATATCGATATAGATATAGATATATATATCGTCAAACAGAGCTGCCCTGTAAACCGTAGGCAGAGAGGGAGAAAGGACCACAAATGAGGGGCTGTGACAAACCGTTTCGTCGGAGTTTCACCGACTCATCAGGCCCTCTGGCAGAGAGGGAGAAGAAGACAACGAACGAGGGGCTGTGACAGACTTTCGTCGGAGTTCACCGACTCATCACGAGGCTGAACCCTCCACAGTCTGCAACGTCCCCTAATCGATGATGATACTGTAAGAGAGACCCACCTAACACGATTGCGTGTAAGCATGAACGACTGCCAGCCCTGATACCCTGAGGTGGGAACCAACCACTGCCCTCAAGGTACCTGTATGGTGCTGCTGTTACTTACGTGTATATATTTATGCATATATAGTCAGCCACAGCCCCTCGTTTGTTGTCCTGTTCTCCCTCTCTGCCTCTGTTCGCCGGGCAGTTCTGCTTGACGATACAATTATATAGGCATACATTCCCCAAAAAAAACAAGTAACCGAGTACTTTTCACCAGCGGGAAACAGACCCAACCTGCGAAGAAGTCGGTTCCACTTCATTCAAAATGGTACTACCTAAAAACCAACCCTCCTATTCAACGGTATAGCCCTTCATTCTGGAGGAAGCCGTGGAGGGAGAGTTCTGATAGCGCCGCCATCAACGGAAAACGACGCAAAACGTAGAACTGATATGGAAAGAGGGGGGGGGGGGGCGAAAAAACACGTAACAAACGGGCCTAGCCCAGTTGGTACCCCCTTGAACTGGTGACATGCAGACCTGAGCTCGAATCCTTATGGAACCACGTCAATGAAATAAATTGTTCTGACTTACCTGGACCGGTCAGTTCCATAGAAAAGAGATGTAGGGCCGTCACCCTTTCAGAGAAAAAAGAAAAACGAAGAAAACAAAAACACGTGCGAGCGTGTGATGTTTCGACATGACACCAAGCAAGCCTCCTCTGCGAATGAGCGAAACCAGCTGCTGCTCAAGCAAGGTGCTCGAAACAAAAACAATAACCATGACTGGTTCCGTTGCATCCTAAATTTACCAAATAATTCCGCTCAGGGTGCGTACTAACGCACGGCTGCACAAAATCAGCGCCAGGACACAAACAAGGCAAGAGGTAACAAAAGAACGTCTCCATCCACCCTCCGCTATCGCCTCTCTCCCAATAGAAAAAGAGAGTGAAACACATGAATGACGAGTGCCTATTGCTTCCAGGCGGAGCTCCCGTTTGCGGATTACGGGGGGGCAGAGCTCCCGTTTGCGGATTACGGGGGGGGGCGGAGATCCAGTTTGCTCGTTCCAGGCAGCGTCCACGTCAAACCATGATCGGTTCGCATGACTACGTTTGATGAAGAGCCATACAAGATCTGCTAGTAGCTCAGATATATCTCGGGACATTATTGCACACATATGCGCAGTCGTCACATCAAAGACGATTGAACGCACACACATACCGCGCAGGAACGCTTCCTGAGACCCATGCACTCACTCCACCCAACTCCGTTTCATTGCCGCTGCGAATCAAGCGCCTGCGCAGACATAGAAGCACGCTGATCGACACTATTTTTTCGAATGTACCACAAGCGCCGCGAGGACCGCTGTCAGTCACACACATCTGTCACACACGTAATTGCACCATTATTGTTGAGAATCATCAAGCGACGAACGCCCGCACAGATAGCCCGCAACCGGACATCGGGGAAGGGAAGGACGACATCACACACAAAGTGTCACTTCCCAGACGGGTAACGCTCGCCTTGGCAGCCCATCCCACATAGCCGTTCAGGGGCAACGTACGAAGGATCCGGACCATACGTCCACGCAATCCGGAGGCAAATCAGCAGGCAGTACATACAAACAGACACGCAAACACAGAGACAGCTTGCTTTTGCTCGTATCGTTGTTCACTTCCCTCTTTTTTTCTCTGCCTCGCTGTTTCCATGCCTCCTCTCGGAAACGAGTCCCCCATCGACTGACCGGGCAGTACCGGGCCGTAGCACGAACAAAAGGACGAAAAATATGGATACCGGAGAAATGAGCGCTTTCCTCGCAACCCCCCCCCCCCCCCCCCCCACCTTTCCTCCCCCTTTCCCCCCCCCCTCCGCGGGGACACTGTCCGTGATTAAACCCATATCCGAGGTAAAAAACCCAACCTTCGCGATTGTTGCCAATCTTCGAATACTCGAAAAGCAGAGGCATCATAAGACGCTAAGGAAGAGGCGCTGCTTTACCTTGATCAGAAACAATCGGCCAAGTAAACACGAAAAGCCGAGGCATCATAAGACGCTAAGGAAGAGGCGAAAGCGCAGCGGCGAAAACGACAGAGGCATGCCATGTGCACGACACGACGTGTCAACGCCTGCCCCACAAGCTCCACCCACAACAAAATACGTGACCCAATCCGTTTTGCATGTGCACAAAGTGCATCCTCGCTCTTATCCCGCGCTGATCTTCACGTGATGACGCGGAAAGTCAATGAAACACACAAGGTTTGAACCAAGACGGCTGCAGAAGGAACTGATTCGGGCGGGGGAAGGGAGAAGGCCTGGGAGCGGAGAAGGCGTAGGAGACTGAAAGAGAAAACCCTATCAAACCAAATAGAGGGGGAGAAACGATGGATCAGGAACATCGAGCGCGAGACACGACAGGGATGCAAAAACAGGGGAAACATTGATAGGGAGGAAAGCGAGGCGGTGGCAGCAGTGCCAGCAAGAGGAGATGGAGGACAAGAGCATCGGAGACACGTACACGTTGTTGAACAGATACGCCCGCCCGTGCTTCCCTTGAAATGCCTTGGACACCACGTCATCATGATTCGCAGCATGCGTTTTACATGTGCTGCACGTGTAAATGCGCGGACCAGTCAAGTATTGCTGAAAAATCAACCCCATTCTCTTGACGCGCTAGGACTCCGCGATCCCAACTACGAAACACCAACGAGCCCCAGCACAAGGGAGAGAGGAAGAGCGGGGGGGCGAGAGGTGGTTCCTCTGTGTGTGTATAATGTAAGCGCACACGACAACAGCACACAGCCCGGGGGAGATCAACAGCCAGAGCGATAGGGGGAAGTAAACCGGGCACGACAGTGGGGGAGGTGGAGGAGGGGGCGGGAGATGGTCCCTCTGTGTATATGTGTGCTGTGCGTATGTGCGCACACCGGCAGCAAACAGAACGGGAGAGATCGACAACCAGCGTGATGTACAGAACGAGAACCGTACACAGGAGGTCTTGGGGGGGGGGGGGGGGGGGGGGGGGGGGGGGGGGGAGGGGAGATGGTCTTTCTGTGCGTGTACTAAGTGTGCGATCGACAGCCAGCGCGATGAGGAGAATAACCCCTGCATGACAATGTTGCAGCCGTTCTCAAGGTGTCAAAGTCATGCCGCACTTGCGACGGCACTTGAGGATCTAACGCCAGTTATGACGCGCTGTAAGGCTATAACGAACCCCTCCCGTCTGAAAAGGGCAAAGTGCATCGGCTAGCATACCAACGAATCGACGAACAACGAGAAGATGACGACTGATTCACAAAAATTATCAGGAGGCAGGGAGAGAGACAGATAGAGCGACAGGCAGACAGACAGACAGACAGACAGAGAAGCAACGAGCTGGGTCATGGGGAGCTTAGCGATCTAAATAGACACCGACGAGTCTGCTTAACTCGTCCACAAGGAAGCGGCAAGGAATGAAGAAGAGCCGAGACGTCAAAAGTGAATTTTCAAAGTGGAACGTCCATTTCCGGACCGACTCCAGGGCCACTCACGAACACTCTGCCCTCACCCGCCCGGTCCGATCCAGCACGGGCCCGGCAACGCCCGAGCGGAAAACGCCCGGAAGTCGCCAGCAATCAATCAATCTGAGAAGGGAACATCCACACAGTGGAAGCGACCAGCGATGCGTTCGGGATGGAGAATTCCTTCCTGAGTGGTTGACGCTCGTTACGAATACCGGTAGCACGAGCCGTCGAAGGGGGACAGAGACATCATCATCATAGTGTCGATCCTCATGGGCGCGATGACGAGAACCCAGCGGGAGAGGATTTCCGCGGACCCATCAAGCGGTCGCCTCGCGCGGCAGTTCAACACGGCGAACAGGCAGCCATTCGTTTTCCTGACTGCTGCCTAGAGGAACAGAATACGTGCCTCTTTCTACAGTGACCACTTTCTTCCGCGCCTCAAGGAGGATGCATCATCCACAAAGAAAACGCAGTAACTACCACGTGGCTATGCGTGCTGCTGACTGTTGAAGAGCGTCGAGGGGAAACGGCGGCAGCAGAGAGAGGAAGGGCCTCCCACAACACTCCCGACTTGGGAATTTTTTCGGGAGTGCTCCCGGAAGTGAAAACCCGCTCGGAAGTGCCTTTCGCCACACTACACTCTCGACCCGGCCGCGCTCAAAGTCTGAAAAAGCTCAACTCAAATCGCACCGATTTCGGTGGTAATGTGCCGCCCAAGGCCAATCTTCCCGCGACACACAAGAATGAAGACAGATAACGCGCACACAAGCGCGCACGGAAAACGAAACCAATGCATCGTTCGCAAACAACAGAAAGGGAGGAAGCGTAGATAGACGCTGAGTGCTGTGGTGAAAGAGGCGTGGAGCAGGGAAGGAGACACGCGTCAAGAGAGGAGAGACAAGGCACCGAATAAAACAGGCGGAAAAGGAAAGTTCACCAATGTGCACCATGAAATGTAACTCGAGGAAAGCGGGGGAGAGTCGCAATCGCAAAGAGAGGGGAACCCTGACCGAGGGGAAAGACAGGCGGGGCGCCACACTGAACAAATGTCGTCATGTGTTCTTTATGTACGACACTGACCGAAGCTATATGTCGGTGCTAAGCTCTGTGACCGCCCTTGCACTCTACTCCCCACGTTCCCCCTTCCACAGGGGCCCGTCCGTTCAGATTGTGCACCAGGTGGCCGACGGAAGATAACCCTGCGTGACTGCTGCGTTCCAGACTGACATGATAGGTCACACTTCACCCCCATGCCATGCGCGTACTTTCCAAACACACTCTTGGGAGAGTGCCAAATGCCCATACATAGACCATCCCGCTCCCACTCGAGACTCCGTACGTAAGCATCGTCTGCCCGGGTTTATTACCTACTTCGCTTTAGCCTGAACCATCTGCCTGCGCTGGAGTGTCCCAAGTCTGCTTGGTCGTTCACCTCAAATGATATGAAAACGGCATGAATGAAACCGGGATGCAGGTCTATGACACCAACCAGAGGAAGATTATCCTTTTTTTTTTTCGGGAAAAAGCAAGACCAACTTTGAGGCCGGGAATCCTCACAAACAACCCGGAACGACTCGAACTGTACCGCCCGGTTAGACCCCAGCCATAGCTCTGTAGGCTTTCGCCCAACAACTCCAAAAAGAAAAAAAACCTCCTTAAATCACCAGTACCTACCGGTTGTCGAGGCCCGTGGCTCAGGCTACCGTAGCCCCGTCATTCCCGAGCCTCGGACTTTATTGCCGAGCCTCGGACAACCGGTAGTGCAGAACGGGAAAAAAAAAAAAAAAAACACAAAAATATACAACATTCTGCAAAAAAAAACAAAAAAAAAACAAAACGAATACAACGTTGCCCAATGAGAATGAATCTTCCTCGATAA
>BFEA01000583.1:474365-506789 GCA_003427395.1 Chara braunii
ATATATTATATATATATATATATATATATATATATATATATATATATATATATATATATATATATATATATATATATATATATATGTCGACAAGCGGAGACGCTCTTCACTATGCTGGATAGGGCGCACGGTGGTCCTTGGATGCAAGTGGCATGTGTGTGTTGGGGAACGAGGTTGTGAGTGAGGCGAAAGACATACCTGGTGTTGGAAGCGTGCGACATTGGTCATTTTATGCTCGTACTTCGGAAAAACTGTTGTCGTCATCATTCGACATTGTAGTCTAGGTTAGATAGGATCTGCCATCTATAGTATGGACGCCGACCGCCGGATAAGGATATCAACATTGGTTCTTTATTGATGATGATGATGAAACTTTACCAACATTGTCAATTATGAGTTCTTGGTGTCTTCTTATTTGCCGAAACTCGTGATGCAATTCTACTGTTAGTTCGAGGTCACGACTATCTGGTCTTGTGTACATGATGCTGTTTGATTTCTGAAATTCGCTATCTCTCATTTTCCTTGCATTTTGTGTGATTTAAATTTATTATTTCTTTTATTATTATTATCATTGATTGATTGTTATTATCGTTATTATTATTATTATTATTATTATTATTATTATTATTATTATTATTATTATTATTATTATTATTATTATTATTAGCAAAATCATACTCGCTTTCATTCACACTTCTCATGCATTCAAACATGTGCGCAGCAAACTGGCGACAAGCACCCACTCAGATCTTAGAGATATGGTAACCGAGAACACAGTTCAGAATCAAGTTCACTTCAATGGCTATGGCGACTTAGCGCCCACACAACTCACTCTGTTCGCATACACAAGATCACCCTGGAATATCCCGCACGAGGTATTCTGTACACGCATACACGCACACACCCGCTAGACTCTACCTGCAGCTATGGCGGCTATGACCGCTGCTAACCTATCGCTATGGCTAAGCGCTACCTTCTCGCCCACTTCGTCTTTGGGCTCACTGCAGACCACCTCGCACGAGTCGCTGTAGCAGCACTTCCGCATGACTCACGCAGGAATGAATGAATGACTGGGCGCTGCCTCTTGAGTTATACTTCCGTAGCCCGATAATCTGGCCCTCTCCCATGCCTGTGGTGCACACAGTCTCATGCGGTACTTGCTTGACTAGACTAGGACAGACTGGGACGGGGACTGCTGACTCAGCACGGGTAGACTCCACCATTGCCCACTTGCCTCTAGTCTGCTGTGAGCAACGGTTGAAGGGTCACTTCCGGACCTTCTGGAAGTCTGTGGATTTGGCCCTTTGGCTCTGTAGCAGCTACGACCTTGACCTTTCAGGACTGTAGCAGCTACGACCTTGACCCCCACGGGACAGACCTATGGTTCGAGACCCGATGGCTACATTGGTCTGCGACAGACACAGTCGGACAGGACAAACAAACACAGACAAATAAGCAGACAAGGACAGACACAGACGAACAAACAGACACACAAACACCCTGACAGACAGAAAACAGACAAACAGTCAGACAAACAGTCAGACACACAGACAATGACAAACAGAGACAGACAGACAGACAGCGGCAGACCGCCGAGATCCAGACATCTCACCGGACCATTCGATCGATAGGAGCGACGGACGGTGTGAACAGAAAAGCAGGACTGCGTCAGACAGTTTTGTCGGACTTTCACCAACGCATCTGTGGGGGATCATAAGTATGACTGTGAGTGTGTATGTGTGTGTATGTGCGCACATTGTGTGTGTGTGTTGCCATGGTTCGCTATACAGTCAAGGAAAGCATGACTGTGCTAGACTGTTTTGTCACATCTCGACAGAGTGTGTGTGCGTGTGTACCCAGTGTCTACATGCGAACAGACTGTCTGTGTGAAGACAGACTCTCTGTGTGTATGCAGACCATGTCTGCATATGAACAGACTGTTAGAGTGAGAATATGTTGTCTGTATGTGTGCAGACCGTGTCTGCATGTCAACAGACAGTCTGTGTGTCGACAGACTGTGTGTCTGTGTGAGAATAAACTGTGTCTGTGTGTGCACAGGTTGTGTGTGTGTGGTTATATTCGCTATACAACCCCGGGAAGTGTGACTGTGTCAAACTAATTCGTCTGACTTTTTACAGACGCACACACATGGAGCTACTAGCATTGACCCTACCTGCTCCTAACTGTTAATCTTTGACACATTCCACCTTGTCTTCGGGCAACCAGCAAACCTCCGTGGCTCGCCGCTGCTTCTTTATTTATACTTGGTTTTGGCTTGGTTCATCGATGCCGCCCGAGCCTAGGGGATGCGCAGTTCCACTTTGCACTACTGACTAGACTAGGTAGACAGCGGGACTGGGTACCGCTGACTGGACTAGGTAAGACTGTCCACTTGACCGCTTGCCTACAGACCTGCAGTTCAAGCTCACACGAGTTAACTGATACGGTATATGGGTAAGGGCGACCCCTGGGATCGAGTCTGGGAACTGCGTCCCCTACCATAAAAGTAATACCCGTTTCAACTGTATCACTATCCGAGAAAGAGAGGAAGAGAGAAAGAGAGAGAAAAGTGAGTTTGATGATGTAAAAACAAGTATCTGGTCTGGCGGCAGTCTGCTTGAGCATCGATATCTTGTCGTTCAATCTTCAATTGTGAAGTGACTCTAGGTAATATGCATTGAAGTCTAAACTAGTATAGGAACCATATATAGGTTGGACGTCATATCAAAAGTGGGACATTGCATTCATTATTGAGATTGGAGAAAGAGAGTGCATGACACTACATCAGGGTTCATTGTTATGTTCTTATCTAACTCTACTTATTGTTTGATACACGATTATCAGGTTTACAGTGTGGAAATGCTTTCAGGATTTTTGTACAGCGCTCTCTCTCTGATTCCATGCACTAGCGGTTTTGATGAGTAAGCATGAGCGACAGTTAAAAGGGATTAAAACAAGCACAGAAAGAGGGAAAGGAGAGAATGAGAGAAAATGAGGATGAAGGGAACACAAGCGGTTATCGGGTAGCTGAAAATTCAGGAATGAAAATTCTGAAGTGAGAGTTTTGGGCAGTCTGAAAATCCTGAATGGTCCTGAAGTGGTGAAAGGTCCGAAGACCCTGAAAACCACCTGTTTAGGCARRCTGCATCCTGAAGTGGTGAAGGGTGTCTTGAAGCGGTCAAGTGAGAGTTTTGGACAGTCCGATAGGCCTGAATGGTCCTGAACTGGTGAAAGGTCCGAAGACCATGAAAACCACCCTTCACCACTTGAGGATGCATCCTGCCTAAACAAGTGGTTTTCAGGGTCTTCGGAGCTTTCACCACTTCAGGACCATTCAGGATTTTTAGACCTGAATAGTCCTGAAGTGGTGAAAGGTCCGAAGACCCTGAAAACCACCTGTTTAGGCAGGCTGCATCCTAAAGTGGTGAAGGGTGTCCTGCAGTGCTGATGAAAAATACGACTGTTATTAACCTTCTCTCGAAGGGAAAAGAGAGAGAATGGGATTGAAGAGGAAAGAGAGAGAGAACGAGGAGAAAGTACATACTTACACTGCCGATCTTTTGCCGCCTACTGTAATTGTATTAGAACGGAATAATAGTTCGTATACATTCGTTACGTCAATATCGTTGTCGTTATTATTATGAATATTATTATTATTATTATTATCATCATCAGTATTGGTGATTAATACTATTGTTTGGCCGAGGTCTAAAATGACGAGGATATGAGGCATTGGGGAGGAAAAGAAACATCATCGCATTTGTGATGGTATATACATCCTCCGTCTTTCTCCATTCTTATCATTTTCTCTTGAAAACCTATCTCTTCCGCTATAAATATTTTGATGATGTGTTTTCCACTAAATTGTGTATGTTCTCTTTTGCTAATTATAGAAGTTTAGAAATTCATTGTATAAACCAAACAAACAGACAACGGGGCGATTGCGGAAGCTCTGCCACAGTTCAAGAGGAACTCTGGAGGCAGGGAACCATAAGGTACGCATGTTTCATTCCGTTCTTGTAAATCCATACAAGCTATAACCTTATACTGGATTGCATGTATGGGTGTGTGAGATACTGTTTGTACTTTCTTCAGGACTAAAGTGTATCGAAATGAAAAATGGTATACGATTGAAGTAAGAATCCTGCCTGATGAAAGAAAGGAACCTATGAGAACCGAGAATGACTCTAGTTTCCTTGGGCTTGAGAGACAAAGCCGTGTGATGAAGGTTCCCGAGGGGTCGTCACACTGCTTGCATTAGCTGACTAAGATGGATGACGGGGTACTCGCTGTGCAAAGTTACCCTGCCATTCATCTGACTAAAGTGACAATTTGATGAAATGTCTGTTTGATTTCGGTATTGGTAACAGGAAGGTGTGGTGCGTCTTCTCTGTTGACTTACAGGCTAGATCTAAGAGATAATTCGGTACTCCCATGGGGTACATATCTTCAATGACTAATAAAAGCGAAGGTAGTAGGAGGCTCCCGTGGGGCTCTCCTATCGCTGATCCGACTAGACTTGGAAGGGAATTAAGTATTCACCACATGAGTACACGAACTCCTCACACGTGGTAAATGACACTTTGAATCTTCGCTGAAACTAATTATGAACTCGATATCGTTCAGCATTTTTGAAGTTTTCTGAAGTAGAGTTTCAACGATTTCAGACGTGCTGAAAATGCAGAATACCTCTACGTTGAATCAATCTTAAAAATGTTAGTTGCCCCCCTGTTTGAGTGTATAGGAACGCTGAAGATTCTGAAGTGGTGAAGATGCTGAAAATTATGAAGTACACCCCCCTCTGTCCGAGTGTATAGGAACGCTGAAGATTCTGAAAATTGTGAAGTGGTGAAAACGCTGAAGATTTTGACCCCCCCCCCCCTCTCCCCCTGTTTTGTTTTTTTAAGGAGGGGGGGGGTCCGAATCTTCAACGTTTTTACCACTTCAAAATTTTCATAATCTCCAGCGTTCACCCCCTGTCTGAGTATGTAGAAACGTTGAAGATTCTGAAGTGGTGAAGATGCTGAAAATTCTGAAGTACACCCCACTCTGTCCGAGTGGTGGAGACACTGAAGATTCTGAACCACCCTCCTTCCCCCTGTTTTGTTTTTTTAAAGGTGGGTGTTCTAAATCTTCAGCGTTTTCACCACTTCAAAATTTTCATAATCTTCAGCGTTCGCTCCCTTGTACAAGTGTAGCAACGCTGAAGATTTTGAACATTCTGCAGTGGTGAAGATGCTGAAAATTTTGAAGTACACCTCCCTCTGTCCGATTGTGTAGGAATGCTGAAGATTCTGAAAATTGTGAAGTGGTAGAAACGCTGAAGATTCTGACCCCCCCCCTCCCCCTGTTTTGTTTTTTTAAGCGGAGAGGTTGCGAATCTTCAGCGTTTTCACCACTTCAGAAGTTTCAGAATCTTCAGCGTCCACCCCCCTGTCTGAGTATGTAGAAACGATGAACTTGAAGATTCTGAAGTGGTGAAGATGCTGAAAATTATGAAGTACACCCTCCTCTGTCCGAGTGTATAGGAACGTTGAAGATTCTGAAAATTATGAAGTGGTGGAAACACTGAAGATTTCGACACCCCCCCCCCTCCTCCCCCCGTTTTATTTTTCTAAGGGGGGGGTCCAAATCTTCAACGTTTTCACCACTTCGAAATTTTTAGAATCTTTAGCGTTCGACCCCTTGTGCAAGTGTGTAGAACGCTGAAGATTTTGAAGATTTTGAAGTGGTGAAGATGCTGAAAATTTTGAAGTATACCCCCCTCTTGTCCGAGTGTGTAGGAACGGTGAAAATTCTGAAAATTATAAAGTGGGAAAAACGCTGAAGATTATGAACCCCCCCCCCTCTCCCCCCCCTTTGCACTCTATCCGAGAGTCCGTGTCCAACTGTGTATAAAAGTTGAACATTCAGACATAAATATTGAATATTAGTATGCCCGTTAACCTTCACTCGAACTCCTAAGTCTAGGACGATCTATCCGACTTCCCGTAGGAGTCAACATACCTTTTGCTCAATTACGTTGAATAGGCAAGGTAGGTGAAACGGTCAGGACAACTTAACTAAAAGTTATTTTGACTGATCTCCTACACATCAAACTAGTAGTAGGATGACTCCCGGGAGGGTTATCCTAATACTTGTTTGATTTCGGGATCGACTAACGGGGGGAAGGAATGAGGTGATTGTGTTTGGACAGTAGAGGGATACTTCCGAGTGAGTAACCCTACTACTTGTTTGAGTATGACTAATGAATGGCTTGATTACTTACCAATGACCTATCTATTTAACATTAGATCCAGTTAAGGGAGGCTCCCGTGGGGTCGCCCTATTACACCTTTTTGAGGATAGGCTGGAGTCTGATCATTGAGTAATAGGAGGCTTCCGTGAAGACCACCTATTACTAAATTGAATTTTGTACCTGGATCTGGATTGTTTGTGGACATGGAGACGAGTGTTGAGATGTTTCGACAATGGTCTCTCAACTAACAGTTTTGACTCATAAAGGGATACTCCTCTGTGAGTTATCCGGACGGTTGCACAAGATTGTTTGAATTGCTTGATTGCCTGAGGACTGCATGGACTTTGAAGAGTGGTTGAGTGCTCCCGTGGAACTACCCGACTACTCATCTGACTAACCGACTCTTTGGAATTGATCAAGTAGTGGAAGATTCTCGGGTGAGTCAACCCACTACTTGCGTACGTCAGGACAAGAAGAGAAGAAGGGAAAAGGGAGTACTCCAGTGGGAGTGACTCCGAATGTTCTAAAAAGAAGTAGAGAAGAAGGCGAATACTACGGGGAAAAAGAATCAGAGAAAGAAGACACTCTGTGTAGCCTCAGTTAATTGGAGAAACCGCCACTGGCATGAGTTGATATCGGTCAGACTATCTCGAAACCACCAAAAATGGTGTGTTTATGCTTACGGGAGAAAATGCAAGGATTGAGAGTAGGTGAAATAGGAGTTTCACTAAGACAACTTAGGACATAGACAAGAGACTCCTTGAACAAAAGGAGGAGGGGTGACAAACGACTTAGGGTAGATAGAAACTAAGGGATTAGACTAAGGGGTTGACCTTTAGATATCGATGTGTGGGAAATCGAGTGGGGGTGTTGAATCCTTGTTGACCTGTGTGTGTGAAGGTCTCTGTTTTGGTCTACTGCAATTGAAGGAGAAGTCTTACATAAAGGACTCAATTTTCTGTTATCACTCGATAATAGGTCGGTCATTGCCAATTCAATTTTTCCCCCCATTGACTTGATACCCACGTCTAAAGTCAAACCCTGTGGTCAGTAAAACCGTCACCTGTGGTCATTGTCTAAATGGTTCTAGTCACTCTCAAGGGGCATTTGAAGAAATGTGAGGGGGCTAGGCTTACGTCTCGGGAAAGATAGAGTTGTCATACATAGTTTAGGAAGTGGGGGACAATGTTTGAGTTGTGGATTGATGGTTGACATCGTTAGTGCATGACATGTGGATTGTCTTTGCATTATTTTGTGCAGGTCTGTTTTGTTCGTGGTTTTGGATTGAACTGGACCTGATTTCGTGAAGGATCTTGGACACATAGCACTTGTGAAAGTGGGAAGGGTTCCCAACGGTGATACCTCAATATTCATTATCAGTCTTATATAACTTTTATATTATCTGATGTCCGGTCATATGTCAAGTAGAATAGAATGCTCTTGGTAGTGATATGGTTTGATTGGTACTTTGATCGAAGTGGTTAGGAGAATAATATGTCTTAGGAGCAGATGCGGAAATAGACGGTCTTCTAAAAGTTCGACCTGAATATCTAATGGGTCTGTTCTATGCGTCTTACCGCGCGTACCCCGTTTTGTGCTACATCGATCGAGAAAACACCTTCGGCCGACCTACCTCTACAAAGGTATATAAAAGCCTTCGCATGTGGGCCGGTAGCTCAACAGGGATACGCCTACCTAAGGGTGGTGACAACCTCTTGGGTAGAGGTAAGTTGTACCTTGCGACGTCCCGACCTGTCGCAGGGCGTCGAGAGAGGTATAGCACGCGCGCACGGTCGGAGTGGTGACTGGTTCTTTTCAAACGAAACATCCTGCGTGACACGACCGTGAGGTTTAGCGCTCCCCATCAGGGCGCGGGACCGCCGCGCACGACATCTCCTCCACCACCATCGATTTACCGCCGTGGATTTTTTTTTTTTTATTTTTTATTTTTTAACCGTACTCAATTCATTATCAATAAGTTACGAGGCCGGGGACCTCACAATTTGACCCGGAGGTATTTGACAGCATCAGCCAGCTTAGCTTACAGGTAGGGGACCTGGGAAGTTCTTCAAATGAATTTTAATTTAACTGAAGTAAATGATTTTAACCTTAATTTGTTATGCTTTCCGGACGAGTCCGAGACATAGTCCTCTATTCACTGCATCTCAAGTAACATGTATCCAACTTAATAAGACCTCTTATACGTCCTCTGAATGGAAATTATAACCGTGGAATATTGCTAACCTACTTTTGGGACTAACGTGGTCCAGAAAACCAGCCTATGGTCCAGTTCCTAAAGACACTCTCCTAACGGTCTACCTCGACCCTACCCAACCGAGTGTCCTGGTTGGTTAACTATCTACTATCTAGTCTATGATGTGCCTTCTTATCTACAAATCCGGTCTTTCTTACCTATTGCAGAGCCGAGAGAGGGGAAATCACCTTTGGAAGCTAAATCTGCTTTCTTCCTGGTTTACGGACATCAATAATCACCTCTCTACTCTAGACTACTCACGGACCTACCTGCGACCTGGCCACCTACCGAACCCGGTCATCGGCACTCCCCCCACCTTCCCACAACGGCCTCTTGTGGCCTTCTTCCGGAGGCCGAACAGAATGCCTATGTTGGGCAGGTTCGCTCTATCCTTAGCCTATCTTCTTTCGAGCTCTGGGGTCCGTTCCCCTACAATCCACGGTGCCAGCAGCAGGCCTTTTTCTCTGTGAACAGATACGAGTCAGTGATGTTGGGCCCAAGTACGTGTGAACCAGCGGACTTGCGTCTTGCTTCCCACTCCTGACTTCGCCCTTCTTCTCCAGTCGACTCTAATGGCTTCCTTTATTCCTGATTTGATTCCGCTTTTAATTTCCTGGTCAGACAGAGGCTTGCCTTGAAATCTTGCTCTATTTCTGTCTTTCCAGATAATTTAACAGATCGGCCCACGAATGGCATGCGCTATATATGCCCAACCACTTTTTCCCTTCTGCTTTTCCGGGAGGAATGCCAGTAAAGCCCAGCGTTCATCCCACTTGACTGATGAATCTCCAAATTCGTCCCAGTGAGTTTTCCACCATTTCCAGATTCGTTTCGAAGCTGGACATTCATACCATAGGTGTCGCATGAACTCGAACGGCCAGGAGCACCTGGAGCATATCAAGTCTACCTGCATTCCTTTGCTCAGCAACCAGACTGCCGACGGTGTTACCAGCAGCAAGAGTGTCCATAGGATACTCACTTGCTTACCATTCGGCAGGTATGTCAAAATTTTCCACAGTTTGTCAAATTGTGTTTCTGCTGAGGAGAGATCTTCAGGTAAAACTGCTTGCCATTTGTGTATAGCTACCACAGCTAGCGGGGTTATTTTCTTCAGTCTGAGTCTGTAGTCCTTTGCTACCGTGTAGTCTGCTATGAGTGTGATGGCTTCACTCTGCATATCGGATGGCCAGCCCCATGCCAAGGGATCAATGCTCAGTTTACTCAGCGTAGTCCTTCCGATCCAGATCAGGTTTGTCTTGGGCGTCTTGGGTTTGTTCTCTACCACTCGTATCTGTTGAGGGTTATCCCATACCAAAATTACTTTCTCTCCGATTCGAGTGAGACTGTTTGCGTGGTCTCTACGTTCTCATCGCTCCACTTTTCGGAACCCGCTTGGTAGGATTTCAAGAAGTTTCCAAACCACGTGATGGTCCTCCTCCTGGTATGAGGTGTACCATGTTTCGGGGGGGTCCAAGCCCTCCGGGCCGAGGAGAGTAAGCCATTCCTTCGGGATGGAGTCGATGACTAGCTGTAAGTGGTTTTTCACATTTCTGAGTCCTGTCAGTTCGGCTTTGAATTCGCGAACAGGCGCCAACTCCCCAATATTGTTGACCATAGGTCTTCCAATCTTGTCACACCCCTGCATATCCAGGCCTGGCCGAAAGAGTCGGTAGAACCGTCTGCTGCCAATAACGTGTCTTCCACAGTTCTGATTCTTAGGTTCTCGAAGATCAGTTGTGATAGGACCTCACCCTTAGAGGTGGGCTCTGTGTGGATCGTCGGAGGTAGGTTGTGCCATGCTTTCCTGACTGTGCTCCAAAAAGCAGATCTTTACTTCCTTTTACAAAAGGACTTCATAAATATGCACGCCCAGCAGTCTTCGGGTCTGCTTATATTCCACTCTCTTGACCGGATCTGCTCCGCCAGTTCCACCCAATGCTCCTTTCCGGTGGCGGTTGCTATTTTATAGATCCAGTTCGCCAGTTGTGCCTTGTTCTTTTGTGTTGGGTCGGCCAAACCCAGCTCGCCTTTCGAGCAGGGGAAGGTCAGCAGATCCCATGCTACCTTGATTAGGAACCCTTCGGCCTCTTTTGTCCTTGGTTTCCATATGAAGCGGGCAACCAACCTCTTCACTGCCTTGATCACTCCGTCTGCAATTTCCCTTACTGCCCTGACAAACCATAGGATCGAAAAGAGAGTCATGTTGGCCACCAGTGCTCGGCCTATCAGTGAGAGGTGTCACGCAAACCCCCAGGTCCTGAGTCTTGTTGCACTCCGTTGTTGTAGGATTAGACTTTGCGTCGTAGCAATGATCTGCAGGCCCACCAAGACTTCCAAGAATCTCTCCTCCTCTCCCTCTCCTACCCTTTTCATACCCCATTCCACTTGTAGTCCATACTGCCTTGGGAGAAGGTACACTGACTTGTTTCAGTTAACTGATGCCTCCGACAGCTTTGAGTACTCTGTTACAATGCCTTTCAACGCACTCAATGACACAATTGAGTTCTCGCTGATCAATAACAGATCATCAACGAGAGCTTTTACTGTGCCTTCAGCCCCTAAATGTAGTTTTAAACCTCTGATGAGGGGGCAGTGTCTCACTCGGTTGAGAAGGACCTCCATTTGAAGGACAAACAACAACAGAGCAAGGGGACAACCTTGTCGAAGCGAACGTGAGAGGTGGAAGACGGGGGACATGTGGCCATTGACCATGACAGAGGATGTAGAGAAGGTGTACAGTACAGTGATCCATCTGCAGAAGCTGCCACCGAAGCTCATTCTCCTCAAGGTGGTGAGGACGAAGGTCCACCCCACCTTGTCGTAGGCTTTTTCTAGGTCCAGTAGCAGTACGGCCGTGTTCAAATTCTCAGTTTGGACTACTTCTATAGCCTCAATCGCGGTTACAATGTTATTGAAAATCGACCGTCCTTGAACAAAAGCCCTGTGGTCTCTCTCCACCAGTCTGGAAGGAAACGTCCAAGTCTCCTAGCTAATGCTTTGGATAGGATCTTATACGAAACGTTCAACAGAGAGATTGGGCATCTGTTTCTGACCTCTGCCTTATCTCCCTATTTGAACAACATTGATATTACACCATGCGTCATGCCCCTTCCCAATTTGTTAACATTGAGGATGTCGTTGTACAATTCTACCAATAATGAACCAAACACCATCCAATTTTTTTTATGTAGAACTCAATTGTCAAGCCGTCTACCCCTCTTGCCATGGATTTGACTGTTTCTGTTAGTTTTTCCAAGGTGAGCGGTCTGTCTAGGTTCAACTTTGTCAATGTGTTCAGTTTCGAGTTTGTGTCCTCCCACATGTCTGACTGCAAGGACATGTCCGTGTTGATGTCTTCATTGGGTCTTCTGGACATTAAGATGTCGGCGTAAAAGAGTGTTGCATACTGCAACACGCCTGATGTTGTGCACGCTGATGGAGAAGAGGGGTCGAATGGATGATGCAGTTCAACCATTTGTTGTTGTACTCTTCGAGGTTGTAGTTTTTGGAAAGTTTTCTTTGACATTTTGTCATGTGTTCCAATGCCTTTTTCCTTCAAAATCTATGTCCATCATTTCTGCTTCTCCATTTGTAGGTTGTCCCACTCTGTAAGTACTTTCTCCCTCTCTGCAGCCCAAACCATGGTTGAGAACAGGTGACCTTCCATCCATTCCTCAGCTTCCTCTACCCGCCTCAAACATTCCGCCTCGCGGACATTTCTATTTCTTGCCAGTATTCTAGAGAGCACGTTGAGAACCCCGGAGATAATAACCAACCCACCATCCAACCAATCTTCATCAGATTCGAAATGGTGTTTTGCTCCTTCCCAGCGCTCCATGTGGTCTTTTACCCAGGCGTTGACACCCGGCTCCTCGAGCACAAGATTGTTCAACTTGAAGAAGCCACGTCCTCACTCTATTCCGCTGTGCAGTCTAATGTCAACCAAGATCGACTTGTGGTCCGACAGCGGGTTACTTACGCACTTCACTGAAGTGACTCCTTCCATTACCTGTTCTCCCACCAGAAAATAGTCTTGACGTCGCCTGGTCACATCCTGTCTGTCGTTTCTCAAGTGAGATGTCCATGTGTAGCCTGTGTCGTCGGGGTTCAGAATACGGACAGGGTCTGCAAGCGACAACTCTACCGAGAGATCCAGCAAGACTTGTACATCCTGTTTTTCGAAGGATGATGACCTAGGTTTGAGGGCTTCATCAAGAGATCTGTTCCAATCTCCCACGATAATCATCTTATCAATCTTGGGGATATGGAGCATTAGATTCTTGAAGAAGGTGGTTCTCACACCTGAGTCTGTTGGAGCGTACACCGTCATAATACCCCATTCCTCACTGGCCACTTCTAATCTGATCCAGGCCCATCTTCCCTAGATATCTGCCTCCGAGTCTACTACTCTGGCCTGCAGGTCCCGATGCACCAAAATTCTCACACCTCCCCTGGTTCCCTGGGTTCGGGCCCAGATCTGTGGGCCATCCCACCAGGGGCCCATTGAGGACAGTTTCTCTTCGTTGAGCTTTGTTCCCTGCAATGACAAACAATTTACCCTCCACTCGTGAACCCAACTCTTTACTCTGTTCCTCTTCAATCTACCATTCGTGTCCCCCATCCCCCTAACATTCCAAGAAACAATCTTTAGTTTATCCATCTGTCTCCTCTACCACCGCCTGAGATTGAGTGCAGAATTTGTTGCCTGCGGATCTGGATCTAGATCAGCCCGTTCGCGATCTTCTGTTGTTTCCCTCTGTCATGTCTCGGGTGCTGCCCATTGACGAGTTTGACCGCGAGAGTGAACCCCATTCTGCCATGAGCATGTTTGCCAAGAGGGTGGAGTGCAGGCCTTCCTCTGTTCAGAGTTTCTCGTTCACATTCAGCAGGATCAAGGTTGAGATGTCCGGGAGAATTTTGATGTTATCAAGTTCCTGTAGTCCCCGTTCTCTCACTATCCCCAACTGATGCCACCTGACGTCGGATTGCGTCAGATTTTTCGTTAATTCCGGCGGAATGCGAGTGTCCAGCAGAGAAAAATAGTGCTTACAGTACCTCCCTTCTATTTCAACGATTACCCCAATCATGGTTGATTGTGGTATAAGCCTCACCACATATGGTTAACAAGGGGTGTTTTTTTGTTATTTTTTTCGTTTTCTTTGGCCTGATTCTTTTTTTTATGTTCGCACTACGAGCCCATATCGTTTGTTTTTTAAAATTCCGACGACTTTCGCAACGAAATTGTCGACGAAAACGGTGAATATTTGGCCCCTCGTTAACCATCTCTCCCTGTGAGAAGACGGCTAGTCCCTCTCCTATGCACGATGGCAAACGACGATGTTTATTTCCTTTCACGAACAGATTCGAAGGGAAGACCGCTCATGCCTTCAGAGGAAGTAGACCGTTCTCCTACCCCTCGAATGATTGTAGATGCAACGAAATGTATCTATGGAGACCATGTACCTGAGATGTTGGAGTGTGAGGTAAGTCTACTCCAATCAATGCTCCCTCCTCTTCCCCTATAGGCTGCAGTCGAGGATGCTCCAATCTACCCACTTGGTCATTGTCTTGTGGTGTGTGTGTAACCACGCCCGGTTCCGTTGTTCCATTCCAAATTCCATTTTTCCTCCACATGTCTGGTTGGTTACTTCTGATTCTTCTCTCGGTTCTGCTAATTCGACCTTCTTCGCCTCTCCGTGAGTAGTTTTGGTAAAACTCATTCGTGCCTTCCTATTGGTGGATCCAATCCCTCCAGTCGTATGACTTGGATGGATAGCGCGGTTGCGAGTAGACCGGCCCTACTGCACCCAAAGGATTTGTAAATCTTCTCTCGGTGTGAGGTATATGGTATGATTCTCGGAACCTGAGAGAATCGTACCAGCCGTCTGTACCCATTTGGAGATTTTCTCTTCGAAAAGTATGAAGATTATCAGATCGATCTGGAAACCCTATCAGGACTTGGTTTGGTGGTTGATCTCGAATCGGAGCAGGTCCTCCCGACCAATCTGCCCTCGAATTCCAAGTTGGTAGCGACGATAGAAATGATGCCTGGTCTGGATGGGCAAAGTACTACTGAGGAGGTCTGGCAATTTCTTCGTATGGCTGTTCCGCCGGTTTTGGGTGGTTTGCTGACGTGGCGTGATTAACCATGCCTCTGTAGCTGCCTTCGAATCCGGGATTTGGAGTTGGGCTTTGCTGGCATGGGCTCATACCCATTGGAGTTCTTGAATTGTTGACGTTCTGGCTGGACTGCAGCCGCTGAGAACCAGAGACCATGCGGCTTGCAGGTTGTTGTCCTTCTAGCGCTGATATCGCCATTGCTCCCTGATGTCTCCTCTCTGCACCTCTGTTTGCCTGGTTCTTATTTTCCAGGTGTTGCTTGAATCTTGCCTGATGACAGCATGGTCTGATTCCCTGAGCTCCCCTTTGTTCCCTCTCGTGCCTGATTCTGGGGCAATTCTCCTCATTGTGGAAATACCATTTGCATCTTCTACACTAATCGGTGTAAGGAGTTGCAATCTCCACCTCCCATCGCTCACCTTCGAGAGACTGGATAACTAGGTCATCATCAACTTTCGATCTTGCGCTGGGATGCATGTCGAATTTGACATTCATCAGCTTTGGCCTTGATCTGTCATATTCGGCAGCATGCATAGTTAATACTTCCCCGAACATTCCTTGAATTGCGCCTCGCAGGAAGTAATATGCGTCGAGGGGAACCCTCGGCGCTGTAATCCAAAATTCGGATTCTGGTTCCTACAATCTGAAGTCCCTTAGTTCTCTAATAGGCATCCACGGTTTGAAGTATACTAGGTACTCCTTTTTCTCACGCTCTACGGTAATTTTCAGCTCTTTTTGCTGGATCAACCACTCCGCCACCTCTTTCGTCCGTGCCACGTACGATGCTACATTCGGTCCTTCGAATTTAACCCTACCCCTCTTGTTCCCCTCAGCAAATATTTTTTTTTTCAAACCATCCGTCTTCAAAAGCACGAATCAAATCTTCTTTCACATGTCTTGTCAGTTCGCATGCCTCCCTCTGAAAACTAACGATAACAGTTCTCTCTTTCAGCCATGTCTCTTTGATCACATTCATGATCTCATTAACTACAAAACGTTTGCCTTCCTTGTGATCAACAACCACTCCCAGATTGGCGTCTTGGAGGCAGATCCCTTCTTCATAGCATCGTTCTACTGAATCCCACACCCTTTGTGCATCTCTAGCCGCCGCCGACGGAATCGGTGGTCTGTACGGAGGCACTGCTGATGTAGGCTCCATAGCTACACCGAGCGTGGCTAGTTGGTATATGTTGATGCA
Organism: Chara braunii; assembly: GCA_003427395.1. Taxonomy (NCBI): domain Eukaryota; kingdom Viridiplantae; phylum Streptophyta; class Charophyceae; order Charales; family Characeae; genus Chara; species Chara braunii. Next base: position 490,176 of record BFEA01000583.1, read on the forward strand.
GGTAATCTAGCCTACTCTAGGCTATGGACTGCCCAAAGGCGCACATGCTGCAAGCGAACCTTCCTTTCCGTCGAGGGAACTGTGCGTAGCGTATTCCACTTTCCATCGCATTGGCGGAGATGGTGGATGAGCAGCACCAAGAAGCGTTGCTTCGGCATACGCGCGCCTGGCTACGCCGCTGTGGCGACGGCAGTACTGGAGTGTTGCACTAATCGCCCGGTACCGGCCGCTCCCCCTGTTAGTTTGTTTTTTTTTCCCCGTCGTGGACTCTGGGTCTGGCCACACCACTCTCGAAATGTGAAAGAAAGACAAAAAATGTGGTGGGTGCATCTGACCATGTTATAGCGAGAAGTTCATTCCCATTTTGCAATTTTCGAGAATGGTGAGGCTATGCCTTGAACCTTACCTTTGGGCCTCGCTGCACTACTCAACACATGCACAAAAGACAAAAACTATGGTTGTGTATACTTCCATGTTCTAGCGGGAAGATTCATTCATTCACATCACATTTTGAACAGTGGTGGAGCAAGGGCGTTTGACCATCCCTTCCGTCACTTATCACGTACGAGACTTCGCCTGCCCCAAAACAACCCACCCCCCCCCCCCCCCCCCGCCCCCCCCCCCTTCAAAAACAAAGGCCTAAACGAAAGAAAGAAAAAAACGTCCACCCCAAAAAAGGAAAGGCGGGGCGCCTTGGTCGCCCGCGCTCCAACCTCTGAGCCGACCGTTTCGGCCACCGGTCTATGCCCTGCCCCTGACCGTGCACCTTGTAGATTCCCCATAAACCCCGTTAGGACTCGTCAACACTTCCATAAAAAAGACGCCTCGGACCGAAAACCGATTGGACATGAGTTGGAGGCTGAGGTCGGCCCGCGGCGCTTCCGCTGTCGCGTTAGTGTTCGGACCAAGCGCCGCCTTTCCGGTAACGGGGGCATGTTCAGCCGGCGGGGGTACCGTCGTGATACCTCCCCAGTAGGTATGGACTCCATCGCCACTTCGCCTTGTCAAAGGGCCGCCTCCAGCTGTTGGTAAAGGAGGTGGGAGAACCATAGTGAGCAGTCGGCGCCAACCTCAAACAGTACACCTATCAAAATTCGATTTAGAATTGTCACGGAGAATAGACCTACCTGGGAGTGTTTAACGAAACCGAGCAAGGAGAAGACATAGGAAATTACGTGGGTGGTAAAGATGATGGAAGAAGAGTTAGATAGAGGAGGGCGATCCCCCCCCCCCGGTGCCCAGGGCGAGAAGGGTTGAAAATGACGAAAGGATTACCGAACTCGTTAGGCTGTGTTATACCGAAGGTATTATTCCTCCGGATATAGACCCTGGCGAGATAACGGTCCATGGTCGCATTGCACGCTTTAAAGTCAACGTGGCCATTGATCGGGCAAAGGTTAACTGGTTAAAACAACATACGTTGACTATTATCTTCAAGGAAGGGGCAAGATTCTTACCAAAGAAGGTCAAGGATGACCTTGTCCGTGCAAATGAAGACGAGCATGTACAGGACGACAAATTCGAAGCGGATATGTTTCATCGAGGAAGGGTGAAGATAGAGAGGCCAAATGTGGTATCGTACGTGGCCAAGAATCCAATCATTGCCTTGTGGATGGTTAGTAAACGGCACGACAACTTGATAATGCGTTCATCAGAATACAGACTGGAGTTTAAACCCTGGCTAACCAAGGCATAGTTGGCAGAGCAAAGGAAAATAGAAGATCATCTCACCTTTTGGGTGATGGCAGTTCAAGTTCCGCTATAAGCGATGCTATGCCTCGAAGCTCAAATCAAGAAAGTTATTGGACCGGTGGTGTGAAAACATCCCACAAAACCAGATAGGCAGAGACCGGTGCTGGTGAATGTCAAGTTTGACCTGGAACCAAGTGCAAGGCCAAACATGAAAGACGTCTTGTGGATCGAAACGTTCGAAGGAAACCAACTAGAAGTAAAACTAGCATCATCAGAAACATCGAAATGCAGGAGATGTCGGGCGTTTTTTCACACTGAAGACTAGTGCAGAAGGGCGACACATCAGCAACAATCGAACCAGGGTGGAAACCAAGGTGGAGGTAATATTCCTTTATACCATGGCCCGATGTCTCATCTAGGCGCATCACCTTTAATTGACCCGGCGCTCTCAAGGACGGTCGGCCCAGCTCCAGGAACGCCCAGGCGGGAGACAACACAACAAGACGGAGCCCTCCCACAAGGAGGTTTTCAGTATGGTATCACCCCTCAAGATGGAACACAAGGCGGATTGCCCCGAGCAGCGGTACAACAAGGCGTGCTCTTACAAGCAGCAACACAACAAAGAGGAATGCCACAAGGTTTCCAACTGTACACCAATCCGGTGTTCTCCCCTACCCTGAACAGGGGAGGAGGAGGTTTGGGATGAGGGGCTGGACAATTTGGAAACTGGGCACCACCGCCACTCTTCCAGCAAAAAGGTCTGCAACAACTCCAACAGTATGCACTGTATGTGCTAAGAGGGGAAACCTCCGGCCACTTCGCCAGAAAATGCCAACTGGTCACAACAACCCCGGGAGCTTTCAGCCTATGGCGGCACATGGTAAAGCTACGGGGGGGGAAGCAGATTCACGGTCAATAGTACCAGATCGGATCTCAGGTACGTCGACTCAGAATCACCTCGGAGCTAGGGAAAACTCCCCGGCCCCGACTGACCTTGTCCCAATAAGTGGTTTCTCTGGTAAGCAGAGAAGACTCAACTTAGAAGGTAGTATAGGTACGCTCGGTGGAACCTTGAAGAGAGAAGGATCGGAGTCTTCCTCTAAATCAGGTCACTCTCACACATCAAAGATCACAACACCGGGCAAGAAAACCACTCGACGGAGAAACCTGGTAGCAACCCTTACGAAAGGTCGGATACAAAATGTCGAAAGACGTATCTTACCCTTGTTTTGCACCATCTCTAGAGGGGTGTTGTGGACGATTGCATGGGTGGGATTAGATGGGATCCTGAATTTTAACACCCTGATCTCCCCGGAATCCCCCATGCCCATTCTGCTCACATCCTTGATCCAATCTTCTATTAATGACAAGTTTTTGTTTCGCTTTGTCGGAGAAGAGTTAATGTCACGATTAATTGTAGACAGTCTAGAAGGGGGAGGGAAGAAACTCAAATTCTTCGTCCCTATTCTGGATGTCAGGTTCGCAGCGGGGCAATTGGAAATGCTTGAGGGAGAAGGACTACGTCTTATTCCATTAGTATGGATTCAAGAGGGTCGTCGCCAGGCGTTACGTCGTTTACGAGTCCCACCCCTCAAAACTGCGGAATGCCTTGTTGAACTCGAAGGAAAGCTGCCGAGAGAAAAAAAACTCGGCTCCCCTTTCCTTCGGAATGCATTGTCCAAACCGTGGTTAGTCAGCAACCAAAGAACGCAACAATCCATCTCGGGTAACTCTAATCGACCTCATGTCCAATCGGTAGGAGGAACTCCGCAGAGGAATGCCCAAAATTAAGATCGCCACGTGGAATCTTAGGGACATGGGGGACACTGGGGAGAGGAGGAAAAAGGAAAGATTGAAGACATGGATATTTGAAAATAATATACAATTAACCTGTCTTCAGGAGACGACGCTTAACGAAGAAAAGATTAACGAATTAGGTGGCTGGTGGGACGACCCCCAAATCTGGTCCCCGACAAGAGGATCCAGAGGAGGCGTAGCGATTTTGTGTCACAGAAGATTGAACATGGAAATCATCGATTTCTATGCGGATTTATGATGACGTTGGGCATGGACTAAGCTCTTTATTGCTGACAAAGAATGGGTCATCATTACTATTTATGCTCCAATTACTAATAATGCACGTACCATCTTCTTTGAAGAGTTGTGGTATATTATCCCGAAACGTGATTATATTATTAGTACTGGAGACTGAAACACGTCACTGAATCTGATCGGCACAAGACATGTGGGGGACTGGCCTAAGGACAAGTTGGCTGTAACCTCTATTGTGGACGAACTGGACCTCATTGAGCCCTATAGTTTATCATATCAGGAGGAAGAGGGTTTCACTTGGTTTTCTAATAAAAGGGCAAATGGCGGAGTCACGAGCCGTAGGTTGGACTTTTTCTTGATATCAGCAACCCTATGAGAGTCCTTGGATTTTGTGAAGGAAACCTCGCAACCTTTTTCTGACCACAAGCCGATCATACTTTCTTTACACCTAACTGGAGTGGAGAGAGGGAAAGGTATTTTCCGCTTTAATACCCATAATCTACAAGACCCCGGGTTGGTAGATTGGATGAAACAATTTTGGGTTAGTTGGCAGGAGACCAAACCATCCTTTGAGTCGGTCGACAGTTGGTGGGACTCTGGTGTTAAAGTCTTCTCCAACCTGTTGTCTGTGTACTCGAGGATTTTGGCATGTTCAATAAATAAGACCGAATATCATCTTCTGAAACGAGTCAAATATGTTGAAACTAAAATGAAAGAGCATCCAGTCTCACAGAGGGTGTGGGGTAAGGAAAGAACCCGTCTCATGAGCGAATGAGAGGATATTCAGGTCAAAAAATATGAAACATGGTCCGAAAAACTACGGGTTAAAGGAATTGCAGTATATGACAGGATGACGAAAGAATCATTCCTGAAACTACTTCCATCACGTTTTGCGGTTGTTATGAAAAAACTGACACATCCTTTTGATGATCAGGCACCAAAGACCAAATAGTTGATTGGCTTATGTGATTATGTTGTACTGTACTACAGAGACATACTAATCTCCCGCACACAAGGTCGAAATGTGACTGATGCACTATCAGAAGGGAACAGTCACTGGGTAAACACAGAGGTCCGCATATCTAACACAGGGAAAATGACTCTTGACCGACCTATGACAGTCGAAGAAGCCCTGGAAGCACTAAAAGCGATGGCCAAGGGGAAGGCCCCTGGGGAGGATGGACTCCCGGTCGAAGTATACTTAACCGTATGGGGTGAAATCAGAGAAAGTTTGGTAGAGATCTATAATGGAGTCCTGGCAGGTGGCCGATTATCTGTCTCAATGTGTAAAGGGGTGATTTCACTTCTATTTAAGAAAGGAGATAGAACGCAGATAAGAAATTGGCGCCTAATCTCCATCCTGAATGCATCCTACAAGCTACTGGCCAAATTGTTGGCTAGACGGCTAGGACTGTATCTTCCTGATCTGGTTGTCTCAGACCAAGCGGCCTTTGTAAGGGGCCGCTCAATCTTTGATAACATAGTAACGGCAATAGAGTCACTAGAGGTTATTCAAAAGGAACACTTGAATATCTCAGTCCTCTTACTCGACATGGAAAAAAAGGTTATTCAAAAGGAACACTTGAATATCTCAGTCCTCTTACTTGACATGGAAAAACATATGACCGAGTCAACTGGTCGTATGTTCTAACAACACTCAGATGGATGAGTTTTGGTGAAAATTTATGTCGATGGACAAAACCCCTATACACACTGTCTACGACATCGATTATCGTGAATAACAGGGTTTCACAGGAATTTGCTCTGAGTAGATCACTCAGACAAGGGTGCCCCCTTGCCCCCCTCCTGTTTGCCCTACAAATGGAAGGTTTGCTAAACAACATCAGAGCAAATCCAGCAATCAGAGGCATGCCGACTGGACATACTGAATACAGGGTCAAGGCCCTGGCGGATGACTTTTTTGCTGCAATAAAAAATAGCACACAGTCACTGAGTACACTGAAGGAGTGTTTGGATGAATACTGCACACTTTCAGAGACCTCGGTCAATTGGCACAAATCCATCTTGATTCTCCATTAAGATTTTCAACCGACAGTCGAATGGGGTATGAAGCGGTTAGATTATGGCCAATCAGAAAGGTTCCTGGGGGTTCAAATTGCAATACAGGGTTGTTCGGAGGATCAAGATGGAATTCTGTTCCAAAAAGCCTTGCACAGGCTGGTGACGTGGGGTAAAGATCCTCACCAAGAGCAACGGTAATCAATGGAGCCTTATTCGCTCTCCTCTGGTTTGAAGGAACAGTCCGGACCTTTGGCAAACACCTCTACTCATTGATTCGTAGGAGAGCGACGAAATTTATATGGAAATCATTCGCTTGGAAGCACGAAGGCTTCATATCCAAGGTTGCATGAGAAATGCCATGCCACCCCAGGGAGGAAGATGGACTAGGCATAAAGGACCCTGCGAGACAAAACGATGCAATGTTAGTAAAATGGATCATTAGAGCAATGAGTGACTCGAAATCACAATACTGGGTGTTGTTAGTTGAGCACATCTTGGCGCAGGACAACTGGTGTCTGGACCTGTCTCCAACTACACTCTTATCAACATAGACAATTTAAATCTCCCTTCTGGAATGCGATCCTCTAAGCTTGGCGTCGCCTTAGACCGGATGAGTGGGTCGACTCTGTAACTAAGGCAGAGGTTCTATCCCAACCCATTTTTGAAAATCCTAAGATCAGATTAGGAACTGGAGACTGGATTAAAGCTGATTCGGCACTGACAAGTTTTGGCCGGTCATGGATCAAGAAAGGGGTAATCAGGGTTGCTGATCTCTGAGATGAGATACAGGGTACATGGTGCTCTCTACCCACCCTAATAGATAAACTTGAAACAGTCCAGTATCTGCAGGAGAGCAGGAACTGTATCATCGACGCCATCCCAGAAAGCTGGAAGGGACTGTTGACAACTGAAAAACTGGAACCACCTGGCACCTGGTACTCAGAAAGACCCAGGAGCCCTGAGAGGATTTGAAAGCTGTTGTCCATTGAACCTGACGGGAAACGCACTTTCCAATACTGAAACACGGTAGTTGATTCCAGTTTAAGTGTAGATGAGCTCAACCCCCAACCGAACTTGACCTCAAGTTTGACCCAAATCCGGGTACTAGAGCATGTCAATTTAAACGGACACTCAGACTGCATATTATTTGCAGAAGGGAAACCAATCCTACAATTGAAAATTGATCTCAAGATGTGGGAATGGAGAGCCAGAGGTAAAGGTGGTCAAAACGTACCGCTCTTGGACTACACACAACATTTAGGGTATAACACCCTGGCTCCGCCTAAACATCCGAGGTTGGCGGCTAGACAAAGATGGGCTAGACTGCTAGACATTGAAATAACTGAGATTAACACAACATTAACGAGTTGCTGGAAACAACTCAAGATGATTAGCTGTCAAAGACAGGCGGCCATTCTATGGCTAACATCAATGGCAGCAACACCCTCAGCAGTTTGGCTAGTCGAACATTGTCTGAGAATTGATATGACATGTAAGAGGTGCCAATGGGCTTTTAAATCGACGATCCACCTTTGGTGGGACTGTCCGGTGGCAGCAAGGATTTGGAAATGGGTCATAAGACATTGGTACAGATTAATGGGAGACAACAATTTTAACTGGGACAAGCTCTGGGTGCTCATGGGAGGAATACCCATCAACTTCCCACTGAACAAAGGAATTGGATACGTGGCACAAACGTATCGTGCTGTTTGTTTTCAGGTAATATGGCAAAGCAGGAATGACTGTGTGTTTGACGGGGAGGACTTGGCTAACCAAAGAAATAAAGCACACACAGGTGGCACACCTACGAAGATCTATCCAGGCAGACTGGAGAAGGAAAGTGAGCAACTCACTGACCCTAGCCTCTGGATTTCGTTGGTTTCAAGAAACATGGTGCCTGCATGGATCCCTGGCTACAGGTATGGCAGGAAAGTTAGTTTTGGATCAATGGCTTTACTCACATTGGACTAGGAGGACAACAATCTCAACCTAAATGCTCGGTTGTCGGTTCGGTTACAGGAGACAGGCAGAGGGAAGAGGGGGTAGGAGTGTTGTTTACTATCAGGATCTCGTGGTAAGAGATCTGCTCTGCAGTTAGGAGCCAGGTTGGACTGCAGTTGCAGGTAATTGGGTTGGTAGATAATATACATTTGCTCCTTGGTTTGTGTGGCTTTTTAGGCAGTGAAGGCTACAGCGCTTGCACTAGGATTCTTATTAGGTTGGACAGAAGGCTGGTGAGGACGGTTTTCGCCTTGGGTTGGTGGAGGGTGTTTGGGTTGTATTTTGGGTTTATTTTGAGTTTGTGTTGGGCTTTTTTTGGGCCTTGTGGATATCCCTTTTTTCCCAGGGTTGGGAAATGTCAGTGCAGCGGTCTGGATTTGGCCATTCTGCAAAAAACTAGACTAGAATTCCCAACGCCTGCACCTAAGCTGGGTAATGGTCCCAGTATTTGGTTACTTGATTTCTTACCGGGTTGTGTGGAGGGTTTCCCGGCCTCCCCTTTTTTGTGCCTAATAAATGAGCTGAGTCTTCTTGTAAAAAAAAAAAAAAAAAAAAAAAAAAGGACGCCCTGCTACACGACAAAGTGCAACGGGGTAAGACGCAGCCTTTGGCTGCGAACTCCGATGGCATGGGGGACGAGGCCCCCGAACGCACAACGGAACCGAGGCAGTGTTACTCTTGCAGTAAGGGAGAGTGGCGGTGGAATAAGGAGAGTGGCGGTGGAATAAGGGAGAGGGGCGGTGAAGGTGAATGACGTCGTTGCTGATAGTCGTACACGAGCGATAACTTTTGGCGCATTTTAGCAGTGCTGTCCTCCGCAATCGGTGTGACCTGCCGGCGCTACACGCAGTCGGTAAACCGCAACCATGGCGACTATGCTGGTACGGTGTTCGCTGGCTGCTTCGGTAGACATCCTTAATTGTTCTATTTCTCGGGATCTCATCGTAACCCGCGCTTTGCTTCTTGATGATTCTCATGCCGTTCTCTCCGTTGCAAAGACTGTTTTCCTTTTCTTCGGTGGTTTGTTTCGGCTTCCTCCTGTTCATCGCTCTCCTCCGTTGGCCATTCGTCTGGATCTCACGTGTTCCTCCGCTCATGTCCTACCCGTTTGTTTGTTGTACTGTGCGTGACCGGTGATGTGCAGCAACCACAAATAATTTTGCTGAAGGATGGAACGGACACATCGCAAGGGAAGCCGCAGCTGATCAGTAATATCAATGCATGCGTTGCTGTAGCCGATGTAATCAGATCCACTCTCGGGCCAAGAGGAATGGACAAGCTTGTTCACGACGAGAAGGGTAACACGACCATATCAAACGACGGAGCAACGATAATGAATCTCCTGGACGTCATTCACCCCGCTGCGAAGACACTCGTCGACATAGCCAAATCCCAAGACGCCGAGGTAGGCGAAGTGTATGCATACTCAGATTGGGCGATGCGTACGTGATCGATACCCCGTTGCAGCGTTGGGCTGTTGTCATCCTGGCTCGTCTTCCTCTTGTTCTTCCGTGTGCTTCCTCTCGTCTTTCCCATTCCACAGATCGCCGCTGTTTCTTCTTGTTGTTGTCTGTCTTCCGTCGCCGCATTCTGGTCTCGACCCTCCGTCCGTTTGTCAATTTATCCTTACCGTGATGGGTACAGCATATGCCGCTAGTTGAAATGGCAAATGGGACTCATTTCCCCCTTCCCACTCCCCGGCCGCTTCTCCCTCGTCCTCGCGCTTTCCCGCTGTCGTTCTAGGTGCCGTATCGGAACTGCTCTGTGATTCCGTTTGCACGTGTTCAGTGCTGGATGTGATTCTCAGCGCCCTGCTTTCTGAGCGTGTATGTTAGTTCAATCGGAGGTCTACGCCAGTGCCCCGACACGGAACGATGACAGGGGAGGCGATTATGCGCGCAGAGGCACCGTTATCAGAAACCGTTTCTGTCTGTCTGTCTCTCTCTCTCTAGTTCTTTACCCCTTCCGCTCATCCCTCCACTCCCCTATCTTACTTTTTCATCCGACATCCGACAAGCTACAAGAACGGAACTGAAAATGTGATTAATGGCAAAGCACCTGGTGGGAAATTCCAGTGGTGAATGTTTAGGGCTAAGCAACCAAAGAGGGACATCGCCAACGAAAGCATAGAAGCTGCCGCCCCCCTGAAGGTGAAGCCTGAAATCTCGTGACTTGTGTCTTCCTGCCGTCTGTCCTCTTCTCTCTTTTTCCCCCTCCCTGCATGTTTCTCCGGACATGTGAAACTGCTAGTGGACTGTGCAGGGAAGCCGAAAAGCATGAAATTAATGCGCACGAAATTTGAAAGCCTTGCGGTGCCGTGACCTCAGGTGGGGTGTCTCTTTTTTTTCGTTTCCAGGTTGGAGATGGGACCACGTCTGTGGTTCTTCTTGCGGGCGAGTTTCTCCGGGAGGCCAAGCCTTACATCGAAGATGGCGTGCATCCGCAGCTAATCATTAAGAGTTTCCGCACGGCAGCAAACCTGGTAGGTTCGCAGCTTTCCGCCCGCCAACCAAACGTTGCTTGGTGACACTAACTAAGTTGTCACACAGCTGTGACGTACGTAAGAGCGAAAATGCAAGCAAGCCGAAGAAGAAAGGGAGTGGAAGAACAGGCGAAAGAAAGCATCCCTGACTGCGCAACGAAGATGACATTGACTCTTTCTGGTCGGTTGTATCGTCTGTGGAACTCGGGGGGACGCAGACGATTTTTTTGAAGATCACTCGCTCGCTCGTGCAGTCAAATGTAATCCTGCTCCGCTGGCGATGCACGCCTGGCCGCTATGGTAGGATAGCTGGCTGCTTGCCCAAGGAGTGAGGTTGAGGTGTCTCTAATCCGCGGCAGCAACCATTAGACTGCGCTCTGCGGGAGGGGCAAGGACATTGGCGAAGTTGCCACCCTGGGAAGGAGATCGGGTAGACCGGCGATATTTGCATTCCCGATGGGAATTTCGGGTTGGGTAGAACACGAGCATTACAGAGATGTTTGGTGAAATGTAGCGAAGTCACGTTCTGCTCGAAGATCGCGCCACCGAGCGGTGAACATGTCTCGCACAGCTGAATGGACTTCGATCACTGTGAAATCAGGTTATAGCATGGTTTCCTATGGTATTGGCAACGTCATGAACGGGCCCTGCCTCTACCTCGTGAGACCGTATGTATGGCGATGATGGATGCTCCGTATCATGGCTCGACGCGAACCTAGGGTTGGATGATTGACGGTGCTGCTATGTGAATGCGAAGGGTGTGTGATCTCAAGTTCTTCCAGTGCTCGTTGATGTAAGTGAATTCATGTGTGTCTTGGACTTGGGGGGGGAAAGGCACGCTATTAGTGAAGTGCACACCACCTGGCTGACTCTCTGTGGGCGTGTGTGTTCTGTTGCGGTACTGGCCGTCGTTTCTCTACCTTCTTTCGGTTTGACCGACCTTTCTTCACCTGTGCGCGCGCCATTTCTGAATCAGGCGGTGAGAAGAATAGGCGGTCTGGCGATTAGCCTTGAAGGAAAAGATGAGCAGGAAAAGAGGAGGATGCTGGTCAGATGTGCGGAGACAACATTGAGCTCGAAGCTCGTCGGCGGGGAGAAAGAATTCTTTGCGAAGATGGTCGTGGAGGCTGTTCTTTCCCTTGGAGCGGATGACAGCGTGAAGATGATTGGGATAAAGAAAGTATGTATCTTGTCGATTGGTTTCGTCGTTTTGTATTGTCAGTCGAAGACATTGTGTCCACTCTCTCGACTTTGTCCTTACGCAATGGTCGCTCACGTGCTCTCTGGCTTAGATGTGCGTCTCGCCACGTCCCCGTTCCTGCCGATCCCTGGAGGCGACTCGAGGCTCCTTACCTCAATCACTTGGGGCCTCGCTCCGCTACTCGCCACATGTGAAAAGTGTCCTGTATTATCTCGTAGAAGAACCTGGGAGCGAGCACATCATTTTTCACACGGTGCGAGGTCCTTTACTCGGGACATGGTCGTATATAGTCTGATTAGGCAGGACGTCAGGCAGGCATCGCAAGTATGTCATTGCATCTGACAACCTGATCTCCTGACCTGGCTATCTGACCAGCTGATCCGATCGCCAGATCGGACGTGTTGATATCTGTGTATGATCAGCTCGCCTGGTTCGCTAAGGCGCAGGAAAGCTGATCAGGCGAGCTCGCTTGGTTCGCTAAGTTGCAGGAAAGCTTATTTATGCGCGTTCTACATTTCAAAGCGGACCATGTCTGTCAGTCGGCTGGCAGGTGAAACCTTTTTGATGGTCAGGTAGCATGCGGCTGCTGTTTGGCTGTGCCGGCGGATCCTCCGACCGAAATTTCCTGAGCATGACATGTTCTGTGTCTGGATCGTATGACTTGTTGCCGCGCTTCCCGACACTGATTTGTCATTGCTGTTGCTTTGCGGCCTCGCTTGATAGAGATTTTAATAATTGTGATCTTGCCGTGCCCCATTATTAAAGACCTATCTGATGATGTGAAACGTCTTGTGTCGTCGTCTTTGTTTCCTGATGATTTGCAGGTGCAGGGGGGATCCATGACAGACTCTTTCCTCGTCCACGGTGTCGCGTTCAAGAAGACCTTCTCGTATGCCGGGTTCGAGCAACAGCCTAAGAAATTCGAGAACCCGAAGATTTTGCTGTTGAATATTGAACTTGAGCTGAAGTCGGAGAAGGAGAATGCGGAAGTGAGGTACCGATCTGCGTCCGACACCCATCTTTCTTCGTTTTCTGCTTTACCTTCCCCGGGATGTACAACGGGGACATAGGGGCCGCAAAAGATATGTGATTCGCAGAAGAGGACATCACCACGCACGCCTGCTCCCCATGGCGCCCCTCGCCCTCCGGAAGTAATGATTGGGCAGGGGAACCAACCAAACCGTCTATTTCTGGGAATCCCTGTTCCACTGTCTTTGAGCAGCAGACAATGATTGGGGGAGATTGCTCAGAGTCCGAAGGATACCTATCTGTCTCCGTATATTTATGTGAGAGGCGTGCCTGGTGAATCGGAAAGGACAAGAAACGGGGGGAGGCTCTGAGAGGACTTCGTCGGAGGTTCACGGAAAATGTGTAATGTCAGCAAATATACATATATTATATATCGATATGTCGATATGTCGTCATACAGAGCTGCCCGGTGAACCGTAGGCAGGGAAGGGGAAGCGATCAATTAGAGGGACTGTGATAGACTGTTTCGTCGCAGTTTCAGTGACACATCAGGAGGCTAAACCCTCTACGGTCTGCAAAGTCCCCTAACCAATGATACTAATATGAGAGAGAATCCACCTTAACCCCAGTTGTGGTTGGGCATCGAAGTATGTCTGACTTCTTTTGCTGTTTGGGAGAGGAGTGTTTGTGAATGCTGTTCGGGATCTTGGTTAGTTTAGAAGCGCACCTGCAAGATAAGGCACTGATCGAGGGGGATGCCTTTTCTGATCCTTGTCCGATGATGACCGCCTTTTCCGATCTCTTAAGCTCGGCAAATCTGATGGTACGCGGGCGGCGATTGTTAAAGGCCGTAGGGAATTGATGCTCTGCTCTCATGGTTGTTTTCCTCTGGACATGTGTGCAGGTTGACCGATCCGGCGCAATATCAGTCCATCGTGGATGCGGAGTGGAACATCATCTACGACAAACTTGACAAGTGTGCAAGGAGTGGGGCAAAAATTATCCTTTCAAGGCTGCCGATCGGTGATCTCGCCACTCAGGTATCGGCTTCTTCTGCTAGATTTCTCCCCAACCTCACCTTCTATTAGGGTTTCGTTTTAGGGTTTCTTTGGGATTGGTAACCTCGTCCCAGCATGTGCTTTGCATATTGCCTTGCCTTGGTGGTGGGACGCCAAGTAGGGCACTCGGTGTAAGTTTTATGACCATCCCGAAGGGACTACCATGGCGGCTGGAAGAGCTGCCTGCGGGGTGTGAGACCGGATGGCTGTGGTGGGAGTGGCGGAGGGGGAGATAGTGCAACAGGGGGGAGGGCATGCCTAAATGTAGTCTTGAAGTTGCCGAGCCCACGGGTGGTGGGAAGGCGCGTGCCCTGTGGTATTGGTCAGGGCTGTTTGTAAAAACCGTTCTTCGGGTGACCGAATTTGCTCAAGAACTGTGTGGTTGATGTTGCCTGCTTGTTTTTGCTGATGTCCTTTTTCAGAATTTCGGCTGTCTTTATCTCCTCGGGTGCAGTATAAAACTGTGTTCGACGTTCTTCCTGTACGTTTATGCAGTATTTTGCGGATCGTGATATCTTCTGCGCTGGACGTGTTGTTGAGGAGGATCTGCAGCGTGTGGCCCGTGCAACTGGAGCTGCCATCCAAACGACTGTGAACAACTTAGACCCCGAGGTGAAGTCTCTCTCTCTCTCTCTCTCTCTCTTTTTGTGGAAACCGGTAATTGCCTGCGCAAACGAAGGTATAAACTGTGGGATCAACCGAACCGTCATCATAAGGCCGTTTTTGTCCAGTGGACTACTTGCTCATCACTCTGTCCGTGCAAATTCTCTTTTACGCATACACCATGGGCATTGTTTTGAACTGTACTGCTCATTGGACATCGTGGTGAAGGGCTCTTACGAGGAACGATCGAGCGACCAAGGCCTTACTCTTGAAGGTCAGACTGAGCAACAGAAAATGCAAGGGCCGACTGATTACACGTGGGGGTCCGACTCTGCCGCCCAGTACTTTTCTTTGCTGCCTGTTGTCTTCCTCGTCCCCTTCTTATCATACTCTGGACACCTTCTCTTCTGCATCCTTCTCATTTGCGACCTTCACACGCGCCAACAACTCGTTACCCAAATCTTTTTGTCTCGCTTGTCAACTAAACTTTGATCCAGCACAGCGGGTCCTACCTTATCCTCCTCGCAATGATACTTGCCGGCGATACTGCTGCAGCTCTGGATTCCCATCCGCTTCGGTTCCATGCCAACCCGTGTCTTCCGACAAGTCCATCTCGTTTAACAGCTCCGCATGTTTCCTGATGCTGTGGAGCAAGTCATGCCAGTGAAGCGCGGATGTCCTTCCGTGCGATGCTGTATTGTTGAGGATGCTTCCTGCGTGCACTGCCTACGTCGGTTGGATGCATTTTGCTTAGCAGCCTAGGCGCTGTATTCGGCAGGCTTGAAGAGCTGCGATTGGTCAATGGCTTACTACCCTGAGACGCGGTGCTTCGTCCAGCACCCCATTGAGTTCGACATCAAACAGGTGATTACGAATATTCGTGCGCTCGCTCAGCTGCATGCCCCACCACCGAATAGTCGGCGTCCTTAGATTGTCGTCGATGCTACATGCAGGTTAACGCCATGGCGGAAGCACATTCTGACGATCCCTGTCTCTGCCATGCCATCAAGCGTGTGTATGATGGGTAGTGAACACCAGGACATTCCTTATTCAACTCTGTGATAAGTCGTGGGGGCACAGAACGCATCCTGCAGACACGGTTCGCAATCTGTCTTGGGGAACGATGTGCTTCTGTTCTTCTGGCCTGTTGGACACCCGCTGCATGAATTCTAAAACTAGTTAGGATAGGTGTTACCAGAATTGCTCGCCTACCTGCCATCCGTTTTTAATGTAGCGCTTTATATGGGTGCTAGTGCGTGTACCTTACCTTCTGCTTTCAACTGACATCTGTTATGCTAGAATGTGATCGAGTGCCCATCTCATTGTACTCTCACTTGTGCCACAATAAGCGGCTTCACCTTCTGCTTTCAACCGACATCTGTTATGGTAGAATGTTTGTGTCCATCTCGTTGTACTCACTTGTGACGCAGTACCCGGCGACTCTCTCTTCCTCTATTGTTCTTTTTGCTTGGATGTCATGATCTGCTTTCTTAGCAAGCGAGGGGTTTTGCGAGGTAATTTGACACCCCCTACGGCCGAAGCCGAAGTGCAGTAAGAAGGGTTTACCACACACACACACACACATGCACACACACACACACACACACATGCACACACACACACACACACACACACACACACACAGAGAGAGAGAGAGAGAGAGAGAGAGAGAGAGAGAGAGAGAGAGAGAGAGCAAATAAAGTGCCAACACCCAAGTGCCAAAACTGAAAAGAAAGAGAAACAACAAACCTCTCTCGCTCTCCTTGCACATATCTGAGGGTCTACCGATGGCATGGTATGACCCTTTTTGGCGAATTTCGTCCTGAACTGATGCAGGTACACATGCTTACGGAGCACACACATACTTTTTCAAGAGAATCTGTGATGAACAGGGGGGTTTAGAAGTGCAGGAATGCTTATATGTGAATATGCCGTATGCTGCTTTCACTTTCACCGTTCTGTTTGCTGGTTCATGCCACTTTTGGGTACACAGAGAACTGGGACCAAAGGCTGTATCAAGGTGAGTGCCACATTTTACACTTATGTACGATTAATTTGACGAGTACAATGTAACCACCACTAATCTGTGGGCCGTTACCAACTCTCCGTCCAGGCGCTTTGCTTCGTTGTTGCCCTTGTCTGGAGCTTTTTGCTTCGTTGTTGCCCAACCGTCTGGATGGGCCCCTGGTCGTTCTGGAGGTCATAGTCACGCAATCTGGACCGTCAATGGAGAGGTACCTTATGGTCATTGTGTGTAGATCATTTAGAAAACGATTGTGCGCACTGGGTATGCAGGCCAGAAGAAAAAAAAATTGTGTGGCCGCCTGCATAAAGGGAAGCACTGCTGGACTCCACGCTACTCTCTAGTGACGCTACATCGAGATACTACTCGCCCTCTCGCACGGCCGGATTGTTCTGATCGAGGGAAGATGTGGAGAGAGAGAGAGAGAGAGAGAGAGAATGGGTCTTGCCGCACAAACTACCATGTCGATCAGTCAAATATGTGTGTGTGTGTGTGAGAGAGAGAGAGAGAG
>BFEA01000583.1:513799-532408 GCA_003427395.1 Chara braunii
TGTTCTGTCTGACCGTTAGTCTCTGGGTGACGGCCRGACCACATTAACAACTTAGATCTGTATACTCTCATGAGTTCTTGCCAGTTCTGGGTGCTGAAACGATTATCTCCATCACTAACTATCGACAATGGGATTCCATTCTCACTAACCCAAAAGTCAAAGAACTTCTGTATCTCTAAATCTGTACGTGCCTCTGCAGGCAAAGGGACAAAAACAGCATACTTGCTAAAGCGGTCGACTATGACCATGACTTGGCTTTTACCATGTCTACTTTTGACTTGGGTGTCCATGAAGTCTATGGACACTGAGTCTCCCGGCTGATCTGGAATAGGCGGGTTAGCTTTGGTCAGATTAGTACTAGGCCCTGGCGTGTCGGTTCCTTAGCGCCAGGCCCCGGTTAGAGGCCCAGTTAGGCCAGCAGCAGGGGAACGGGCCCTGGGTGCCATTCCCGAAGGGCACAGGCCCTGGGCGCCAGTTGAGGACAATGTACCACATGTGTGTGCCTGTGGAGAGCAGTGGAAGAGCCAGGGGCAGTCGACACAAACGACAAAAGGGAGGACAATGTACCATTCCAGTTTCTGGGGAAGGGTTCATAAAGACACAGAACAGTAATGTTCGACACAACGCACAGATGAAGGCACATGCAAGCACGGAGCAGCAATCCAAGTCGAATGGTCCTCTCGATCTCTTCGATGCCTCTCTCTGTGTCTCTCTTTCTCCGCCGATGAGGGTGCCCTCCCGTCGATCTCTTCGATGCTTGCTCTACACCCTTCCCCAAACTCATCTCTCTGCTGCTCTCGGCCCTTCCACGAGCTCCTCTCTCTCTCTCTCCCCTTCCCTCCCTCCCTCCCTGCCCTTGATAGCTTTGATGCCTGATTGCTGCCGTCGATGCTGTCTCCGCCCTTCCCTGAACTCCTCTCTCTCTCTCTCTCTCTCTTCCCTCTCTCTCTCTCTCTCTCTCTTCCCTCTCTCTCTCTCTCTCTCTCTCTCTCTCTCTCTCTCTCTCTCTCTCTCTCTCTCTCTCTCTCTCTCTGAGCGAGGCTGCTCTCCGTGAGTCAAGCTGGCGTCTTCAAACTTCCTCTAGTGCCCCGTACGACAACTTGAATGTGCATGCATGCTAAGTCCGGAATGGAGAACCCCACAGACGGCCCTCGGCACCCCTAACAGGTAGCGGGCCTGGCACGCTTGAAACAGTGCAGCGAGGCCCTTTCTTTGCTAATCATTTCTGTTTTTTTTTTTGTTTATTTTTTTGAGGGCAACGTCCTTGCGGTATCTTTGTCGAGCTGACCGGCCCAAGGTGTCAAATGCACTACAAACATTCTGTGTGTCTGGACACAGAATGCACCAGATACATTCGGGCTAAGTAGACATTTTGGATGTATCGGGATGCTGCAAAGTACCGTATACATTTGTTGTTTATTGAAGCGAGGGATTGTGTTTATGTGCCAGGGGGCCGCCTTGATTGACTCTGAATGACACCGCGCGTGATGCGATGCTCAGCAAACTTTCTACGTGTGTCTGGACGCAAAAACATGCCACGTACTTGGACTCGCTCGACATTTTTGATGTATCGGGTCGCTGTAGAGCTTCAGATATATTTGGAGTGCTGTGATGTGAAGCGAGGGATTAAGTTTATGTGCCAGCTAACCACCTTGATTGATGCCGTATGTCGACGCATTCGAACTTACGATCTAATTGTCAGCAGGACAAAGCGACATCTGGCAGGAAGCTTTTTTTCCCTCTCTTTCTTTTGTTTTTGATCACTGATGTAACCCTGTTATGTATTCTTTTCTGCTTTTTTCTTTTGCGAAAGCAGTCACATTATATTGCAAATTGTTTTCTTTCTGTTATATATATTTTTCTTGTTTCTATAACACCTAAGATTTGCCGTTCTTGCAAAACTGTTACATGTGTTTCTTTTTAGTTTTCATTATTGAACATGGCGAACAATCTTCTTTTTTCTGAAAGCAGGAGCATTAGCTGCAGCAAGTCAATGCAAAGCCAATAGTTCTGTTGGCCATGTAGGTTACCTTTTAATTGGTTTTTCATATTGAACTATATAAGGTGGTCAGACTTTACTGATAACATTTTAATTGCTTGTAATTGTAGTGAAAATTCACCGTCCTTCTCTCTCCTGTGCGCTTTTCAGCTGCACCTCTCTGTGACTGGGTCTATCCTTCTCTCTCTCCTCTCCCACTCTATCCCTCTTGGGATCTTTCCTTCTCTCTCTGTCTCTGTATCTTTCTCTCTCTCACCATCTTCACCCCTTGCTCTCTCTATCTCTTGCTCTCTTGGTGTCGATGTCTTTCTGTCTGTCTGCCTGTCTGTCTATAGGTCTGTCCTCTGTCTCTCGCTGTCTCACACACCCTCTCTTTTTCTCTCTCCCCCACTCTGTCTGAACTGTCCTGTTATTTTCAATCTTTCTGCACTGCTCTCTCTCTCTCTCACACTGCACGCTCTCTCTCTCTCTCTCTGAACAGCGCCCTTCCTCTATCTGTCTGTCCGTGTCTGTCTGTTTGTCTCTCCCTGTCTCAACTGTGCTCTTAATGTTTTTTGTAGCTTTTTTTGGGGCTTTCTTTCATTCAAGTCTTGCTGCTACCGTACTCTTCGATTGTTTTGATTGCTGACCTACCTACCCCTCCCTCTTGCAGTCATTGCATCGCCCATCAAACTTCTCTGTGATGGGGCCATCAAACGTCTCTGTGATGGGGGCGAAGCGGGACCGGCCCATCTAGTGGATACATGAAGAAATTTCGTTTCTCTATTTATGTATATTATGGCCGTGCTCACCGAGTGTGAACCCTAACCCTTCCACTATTACCATCTCCAAAAGGTATTGATGTCTATGAATTCATGTCACTCCTCTTTTGTTCCTGCTGCAATTTGGCGAAACATTCAATTGACATGAACCAGGTGACAGCGTCGCTCAACACCTTCACCTCACTGTGTTTTCTGTTTCAGTTCATAGAAGAAGCAGACCGGAGCTTACATGATGCTATCATGATCGTCCGCAAAGCTGTCAAGCATTCCAGTGTGGTTCCTGGAGGAGGTGCTATCGATGTAAGTCAACGATGTGTTTTGCCCAATCTTTCTGGTGGAGTGTCTTTGGTTGATCGAGTTTTCGTGTTGGCATCTCAGTCTACCATATTCTCCATGGAGAGCAGAAGGACGCAGGTGTTGTCCAGTGTCATTCAGAAGGGATGGGAGAGACTTCTCTTGGGGATCAACAAAGCATGCAGCCGTGGCCATATCCTGTCTCCTCACAGTTCTGCAGTAGGTTCTGCGGGATGGTGGGGTCTTGAAGTCGTACGAAGTTCCCCGCGGTGTGGAGAACTGAAGCTTGTCCGGAAAATCTCAGCGTGGTGAAGTGAAACATGTCATTGTCATATTGTGAAAAGGATTCCTAAGATGTTGTGAGGTTGATTTTGTGGCCATTGTGGAAAACAAAAGTGAGCTGTGGCGGTAACGCTGCGCATAGATATTTTTGGTTTTCCTCTACTACTGGACTTTGGATGTTCGGATGCGCAAAAAATGCGAAGATTTTTGGGAAGGACAGTTTTTGCTGAAATGTGTCCGACCCTATTTGAATGGCATCGTTTCGTGATGTGCAAGGTGTCATGAGGTTGATTCTGTGGCAATTGTGACGGTCCAGGACCCTCAATTTCAGTTTTTTTTTTTTAATGGTCCGGACATCTCCGGACCTGTTTACCGGCCCGGACTGTCCGGAAACATGTGTGCCCAGGGTCCGGATGTGTCCGAACGTCCGGACGTGACCGGACATGCGTCCGGTCCCTGGACTTGAGCTGTCGGGCTCCGGCGTAGCCATGGTATTTTCCAAAGGTATTAAGTGGGCTGTGGGGCGTAGCGTTGTCCTGCACTAATGGCCTTTGGATGTTCGCATGGGCGAAGAATCCGAAGATTGTTGGAAAGCGTAGTTTTTTGTAAAATGCGTCAGGCCGTATTTGAATCGTATGTATTGTTTTTCGAAGACTGTTGCGTGCATTGCTCGATTGTTGCTGAACCACCTCTTGGTGAGTGGCAGCGTAATCTCAGGGACAATTGTGTAAGAAGATGTTGCCATTTTTGCTTTGAAGTCTTTGCATAGGCCCTTGCTCCATGGTGAGGCTAAAATATGCCAGGCGGGTTGCCGGTGTGTTGGCCTGCGTCAATTTTTTTTTCCTGTGTTTTATAGTCTCCTTGAATGTCTTGTTGAATGTATGTATAGTCTTAGTGTATAATTCTGCTGTGAATGTCTCTTTGCAGATGGAGCTGAGCAGATATTTACGCCAGCATGCACGGACTATTGCTGGGAAAGCGCAGCTGTTTATAAACTCATATGCCAAGGCTCTTGAGGCAAGTGATGTCGTCTTCATTCATGAATTATATGGTCTCCGAGGCTTATATTTGCAATGTGTGTCGGCAGTGTTCATAGGACCATTCATTATGTGCACTCCTGGAGTGTGTGGGTTGCCGAACCCAATGAATGGTGGTGGCCCTTCCTGAGGCAGGCACAGTTTGAGAGAGAGAGAGAGAGAGAGAGAGACCTGTGTTTGTCTTTTGGTGGCCCTTCCTGAGGCAGGCACAGTTAGAGAGAGAGAGAGAGAGAGAGAGAGAGAGAGAGAGAGAGAGAGAGAGAGAGAGAGAGAGAGAGAGAGAGAGAGACCTGTGTTTGCCTTTGAATATCTTTGGGTATTCAGGCTGTTCTTCCTCTGTTGCATTCTCCTTGCTATGTTGAAAGCACACGCACGTCCAGTTATTGTCTGTGCATCAAGTATGAGAATTATACCAAATGAACTGAAATGAAGTACACTCTCTGGATTATTGTCTAGGTTTCTCTTTTTGTAGATGCTAAAGGGTTGCCAGCTTGTGCGTCTTTGGATTGCAGGTGATTCCCCGGCAGTTGTGTGATAATGCAGGGTTCGATGCGACAGATGTGCTAAACAAGCTGCGACAGAAACATGCTCTAGCATCAGGTACGGTCACCTGCAAAGCTAACAGTCAAAATTGCATAAGAGAGGGATTGAGGAAGAGTGGTGATATCTTGTTTTAAAGGCATGCCCATCTTAGTTGATAATCTATTTGGAGGATCAGATTGGACATCTGGGCACTGTGCATGCACTGACAGGGACTCACAGGGCTCCCAGTCTGCCTTAACCCCCATACATGGCCTGGTCGTCAAAGCTATCCATGGGGTCTCTGAGAACATACTGCATCTGTGTAACAGGAGAAGGAGCTCGGTATGGAGTGGACATCAACTCTGGAGGCATTATTGATACATATGCGAACTTCATCTGGGAGCCTGCTGTTGTTAAGGTATATTCAGTGACGATTTGAAACCCGAGTAAATCATGTGAAATGTTTGTATAACGTTTCTTGTATTATGTGAATGTTCATGTACAAGAGATTGCTGGGAGGGCAGGGGGGGCAGGGTAACGCAGAGTGGGAAGACACAGTCAGCTTAATGCGACGCAGGGTATCAAAGACACAGCCAGCTTAATGCGATGCAGGGTAACACAGTGAATGTTCTGGGCATTTTATGGTTCGAGATTGCAGGCAGCCCTGGAATGCATCACGACTTCACAAGCGTTTGTTTGAGAATCTCCATTTCGTGAAACGACCCCATGGATTTTGAAAGTGCGTGTGTTCCATGGCCTTCCAAAAACGAAAGGGAAAAAAAACGAAAGTGCTTATATCTCTGCCCTTACTAAGGCTTTTCGGCCGTGGGCTGCATGCGTGGCGGGCGCTGGTGGTTGGCCGCCGTCGGATGTTTGATCTGCGGCTATCCTCCTTCATCCAACTTTCCGCAGCCTCAAATGGCCGCCACACATGCAATTTGCTGCAAGTGCGCCGAGCCATCGGATCAAGGACTCTCAGACATCTGATGGAAATCTGACCTGCCTGTCACAGTGCAAGAATTTGTGCAACGTTGGATGTGATTGCGACCTACGGTCGGCTGTGGATGGATTCAAAAAAATCGTGCTTTTCCCTTTCGCTTTCCGTGTCGTTTCGTTTCCTTCTTTGTTTTTCTGTTTTCTTTCTATGTTGAAGGAGAGACGGGGGCTCGAATGCAGCATAGTGCACTGCCATGACGCAGAATCCGTGCGATTTTCGAGAGATTGGACGTTTTGCAGTTTCGCAGAAGAGGTGAAAAAAAGGAAAAATTCTGAGTGAGGACACGCCGCGAGGCCAGGCCTGCCCTGCAGGGCTGGGCCCAGCTGGTTGGGCCAGGGGGGGGGGCCGCCCGGGTAAACCGGGCAGGACAGGAAAACGCCCATAATTTTTTTTTTGAAACCAGGGTCGTTCTGCTCTCGGTGAGAGGACCCCGAATCAGCAATAAAAAAATGGTTTTGGTGGGGGGATGGGGGGGTTGGTCTGTGTGGGGGGTGCTGGGGTTGGGGGGGTGTCTGTGATGGGTCCTCGCAGACATGTAGCGCAGACCCCCCCACCAAAATCGAGGAAGGCAGTGAATATGAAATAGAGCACGAGCTGGCCGAATATGTACTCACATAGCTATGGGTTGCTCATGTAGCTACGGCCTGTTGGTCTCTGCTCGTGACTCTTAGGGCTTGGCTGCACTACTCACGGAATGTGCAAAATTAGAATGAATCTTCTGCAGAACGTGGAATAATACGCCACCATATATTTTGTCTTTTGTGCATTTGGTGATTAAGGGCCCTTAGGGCCACTGCACGTATTCCTAAGGGAAAAAAAAAACGAGAAAAGAAAAGAAAAGCAAGAAAACAGAGAAATGGTGACCCATAACCGACATGCACAGACCTGAATTCGAATCCAGACTATATATTCTCTGCCCACCCTCAGGGAGTACAAGTTTGAAGTGTATCTCTGCATGACGTTGGTCCCTAGCTAATATGCTGTAGGGATCCTTCCGAAAAGAGGCTGGACACTAGTATTTTTTAAATGCACCACATCACTTGTGCCTGCGTGCATGTGCGTGCGGCACCCCGCGCATGAGAATATTAAGTATGATTCGAACACATCTCTCTCTCCCTCTCTCTCTCTCTCTCACACACACACACACACACACACACACACACACACACACACACACACACACAAAGGGGTCCGAAATCCCCTGACAGGTGAGTGCGCTGGGGGGTCCCGGCCGCCAACCAGGTGCCCTGCCCGGCCAGGCCGCCCGGTACCTCCCCCGGGCCCCTGCCGGTCACCCGGGCGGCCCGTATCCCCACTCAGGAAAAATTGCAAAAAAGGGGGGGGGGGGTCAGAAACGTGCAGGGATGTTTGGGTCTCCGAACTTTGTGGGGGGGGCCGTGTCAGAAACTTGCAGGAAAGGTTTGGGCCTCGGACATTGCAATGATTGTCGTTGACATGTGTGGCTCGAATCCAGTACGGTGCTCTGGCGTTGTGTGGTTTTCTTTCACTGTTTCTGATGAATGGAAACACTTTCCCCGCAGTCGAAATGCCATCATGGAGCAACAGGTGTATCTTTCCATGTCTTAGGAGAAGATTCATTTTCATTTTGGATTCTCTTTTTTCGGACCATGTGCAGCGAGGCCCTCTTCCGCATATTTTGGATTCCGGCGTAGGGCCTTGCCACACCACTGTCGATACCGGAAACGTATGAGTGCATCTACCCTCAGAGAAATGGCAAGATCCATCCGTTGAGTACAGATGGATGCATCGTACCAATTTCTGTGGAAGATGCATTCATTCTCTTTTTGTTTCGACAGTGGTGTGGCGAGGCCCATAGTGGTCTGTGGTCTGCTGGCTCTCTTCCACCACCAACCGAAGGCTAAGGGCCTCACGGCAGCAGTCACCAAATTTGCAAAATGACAAAGGAATCTTCTGCTAAAACATGGAGGTGTAGACTGCTGCAGTATTTGTCTTTTGTGCATTTTGGTAAGTGGTACCGGGAGGCACTAAGTCCCACCAGCGGGCTTTGGGTATTTTTCAACGTGGCCATTGCGCGGCCCTGAGATGTTCATCTGATGGCAGGAGCTGGTGCGTGCTCGAAACCAAGTCCAACCCTCACCAGTCGACTTCCGGTACCTGCTATGCCGTGTGTTTGCAGTGCGCCTTGCACGGTGCCTTCCCCTCACACTGCCATGCCTTCGCTGCCAGCGCGGTATTACTGCTGCAACTGCAATGCAGCCCGTGGCACTCTTCCACACTCTTGTGTGTGTGCGTGTGTGTGTGTGTGCGTGTGTGTGTGTGTGTGTGTGTGTGAGAGAGAGAGAGAGAGAGAGAGAGAGAGAGAGAGAGAGAGAGAGAGACTTTGAATTTCTCTTTTCTACTTCGCTTATTCTTTACTTCTGCTTTGTCTTCTTGTATACTTCCTCTTCTATTTCTTCCATTTTTCTTCTCCTCTTCCCAACTTCCTTCCTCTACTCAACCTTCTCGATCTGCTCCCTCGCCACATGATCTCTTCCCAGAGAGAGAGATGCTTTGAATTTCTCTTTTCTACTTTGCTGATTCTTTACTTCTGCTTCGTCTTCGATTTTTCTTCTTTGCCTAACTTCCTCCCTCCACTCGACCTCCTTGATATCCCTCTTCACCTGAAGTCTGCACGACCTCCTTTTCCCCGCCTTCCCCCTTCCTTCCCCTCTTTCCTCCCTCCACTCAACCTCCTTTCCACTTCCTTCCTCCCTCCACTCGACTGCTTTCCTCCCGTCTTTGTCCCTCCTTTCCCTTGCTCTGCCTGACCTCCGCCCAACTTCCGCCTCACCAGCTGCATGTCTCCCCTCCCCCATGTCTTCTGCCTTTCCTCTCTCCAACCGACGTCCTTCTTACCTCCTCCCGACCTCTTTCCTACCTCCGTCACCTCCTTGTTCCCTCCATCTGTCCAGCTGACCACTGATTTACAACTCCTATTAACAACAGAATTTAGCGAACGACGTCAAATATTGATATGGATTGCTTTTTTTACATCTTTTGCAGTGTAAGTACCTATGGTACCAGTTCGTATGTGGTTACCTGAAGCTCATGTAGAAGCACGCGCCGTTGGATCTGATATCTTAGCGTGAATTCTCTTAAAATTGGGAACTTCATTCGGCCTTTATTGCGGCTCCCTACTCCTTCTGCTTGGTCTCCGCTGCATATCACCTCTACGTGAAGCTCATGTAGAAGCACGCACCGCTGGATCTGTTATCTTAGCGTGAATTCTCTTAAAATTGGGAACTTCATTTGGCCTTCATTGCGGCTCCCTACTCCCTCTGCATGGTCTCCACTGCATATCACCTCTACGTGTGCTCAATCTCCGCTCTCTGACACGCCTCCCTCCATCCCATTTTTGCCCGAGTGCCTCCTTCCTACCCAGTCCACCCTCCTCTCTCCCTTCTCCCTTCCTACTCGCTCCCTCATCCCTCTGTCCTCCCTCCTACCTCTCTTTTCCCAACCTCCATGACCTCCTCCCAGGCTCCACCTTGTCTCCGCTCGACCACTTTCCCGCTTCCTTCCCCCCTCCTTCCTCCGCCCTGCTTCCATCCACCTGATCTCTTTCACCCCAGCTCCTCAATCCTTCCCCCCTTCTCCCATCCTTCCTTCCTCCGCTTGATCTCCGCTAGACCTCCTTCCCCCCACTGCCTGAGCTCTGTCCAACCTCTGTTCCCCCTCCTTACCCCCTCTGATTGACCTCTGCCACCTCCTCCCTGCCTCCGCCTGGTCTCTCTGTCGGAGTTCATCCAACGTCATTTCCCCCTCCTTCCTACCTCCGTCCCCCCTCTTCCCTGTGTGGGCTCCTCCCTCCTCTCGGTTTCCGTGACCTCCTCTTTTCCTGAGCCTGCTCTCCATCGAACCTCACGTTCGTTCGACCTGTACCCTCCCTGCTCAACGCCCCTACTTCCTCCCTCTGCGACCTCCTCCCTCCATCGGCTTGATATCTGTGCGACCTGCATCCTCCCTCCGTTCGTCCTTCACTCAACCACCTTCCTCTCCTCCATACTTCCTCCTGCAATCAGACTCATTCTCAAACACAATTTTCATGCATGTAAACAGCAACGCAGCAAACTGGCGACATGCGCCCACTCAAAACTCAGAGATATGGCTTCCGGATACGAGTTCACTCTTAACTGGTTATGGCGACTTCAGCGCCCAAACAAATCACTGTTCACACACACACAGGATCACCCTGGATATCCCACACGCATCTCTTAACACTCGAACACACACACACACACTCGCTACTAACTACAGCTATGGCAGCTATCGCTGCCTCTAACCTATCGCTATACTAACTCCTCTCTTGCCCACTGCGTCCTCTGGGCTCATCTGCAGACCTCCTTTCACAAGTCGCTGTGGCAGCGCTTCCGCATGGCTCACGCAGGAATGAATGAAAGGCTTGGCGTTGTCTCTTGATTTATACTTCAGACACTCGTTGTTCTGCCCTTTGCCATCGGCCCATGGTGCTCACAGTCCCCCATTGGTGCTTGCTGGACCGGACTGGGACTGACTGGACCTTCCGCTGACTGACTGTGGACTCGCCGCTATCCAACCGACGTCGTACTGTTATGGCACTGCAGTTTAGTCCACCACTTGCCTCGCCACTTGCCCACTTGCCCACTTGCCTACCTTCTAGAAGGTCTACAGCTAAGCTTCCGGAACTCGCTAATACTTCTACGCTATAGACCTACAGATTGAACCCCTGCTGCCTATGGACCTACGACAGACCTACCAACTGTCTACAAATACACAGGCCACAGGTTCAACTCTCGGGGTCTACACAGATACTGTACATGGGTAGGGTGAGCTCTAGGGATGGAACGCTGGGTACTGCATCCGCTACTGCTAAAAGGTGAAAACCGTTTCACTCCCGCCGTCCTAAATTTGAGGTCCTCCGAGAACATTTCAGTCCAAGGCGGGACCTTTACCTTTCTTGTCACACTCATAGGCTCTGACTATGTCGGGAGCGGTCTCTAGAAGTTCTGTTTTCGTAAACCAGCGGTCGTCTTCCGGTTCCTGATAGGCAAACCTGATTTTATACTGTTTCTGGGGAGAACCTCTACCTCCTGTCCTAAACACATCCTCGTCTACAATGCCCTCTATGTCATAGATCCCATCCATATCCGGTGGGATCATGGATCTTCTAGAAGGGAACTGTTGGCCTGTAACACATGGCAACAGCCTTGAAGCATGGAACACAGGATATGTGTGGAGGTGTACTGGGATGTCTATAGTGTATGATGGTCCATCCGCAGGTGGATAGATGCACGCTGTTGTTGTATGCACTAGCGACCTTGGGCAACATCTTATCCCAGTTGATCTGATCTGGTCTAATATACATGCGCAGAACTTGCTGTAGGATCTTGTTCATCTGTTCTGTCTGACCGTTAGTCTCTGGGTGACGGCCAGACGACATTAGAAACTCAGATCTGTATACTCTCATGAGTTCTTGCCAGTTCTGGCTGCTGAAATGATTATCTCCATCATTAACTATTGACAATGGGATTCCATTCTCACTAACCCAAAAGCCGAAGAACTTCTGTATCTCTAAATCTGTACGAGCCTCTGCAGGCAAAGGGACGAAAACAGCATACTTGCTAAAGCGGTCGACTATGACCATGACTTGGCTTTTATCATGTCTACTTTTGACTTGGGTGTCCATGAAGTCTATGGACACTGAGTCTCCCGGTTGATCTGGAATAGGCAAGGGTCTGAAAAGACCTAGGGGCGCATGTGTAGTATTATTCCTCTGGCACACTTTACAACTGCGGACATACTCTATGCAGTCATTCTTCATCCCTGGCCAGGTGTACGCACACATCGGATTGGCTAATGTCTTTTGCCAACCGAAGTGTCCCTCTGTATCGTGGCATTCCCCTAGGATCAAACTAGGAATCTCTTCGTTGTTGGGAACGCAGAGGCGGTCAAACACATTAGTCTTCTCAAACAGCAACCCGTCTGTAGTGCGGTAATCTGGTTCGGTCTCTGGGGCCTCTCTAACTCTCTTTAGGAGGTCGCGATAGATAGGGTCCTGTGCATACACTTTTTCCTGCAGGTCTCTCCCTATATCCAGATAATGTACTATGGCTCCAAAGTAGTCTGATCTCCTACTCAGAGCATCCGCAACTACGTTCTACTTGCCCTTCATTGGCTTAAGCTCAAAGTCATATTGGTCTATCTCTGCAGCCCACCTAGTCAACTTAGGTGTCATCTTGGCCTGGGTCTGTAACCATCTAAGCGTTTCATGGTCAGAAAATACTTTGAATTGCCTCCCAAGCAGGTAATGCTTCCAATGGTCTAGAGCTTGCATGAGAGCGTAGAGTTCTTTCTCGTCGAGGTGGCTACCTTCTTTGAGGGCGTCCTTGCGGACATGAACTCTACGGGTCTATAGCCATGGTCGTTGTCCTGCTGTAACACGGCGCCTATTCCATATTGACTTGCGTCCGTGGTGACGACAAATGGCAAAGACGGATCTGCAACTTTGAGGACAGGGTACTCTATCACTGCGCACTTCAGCCTCTTTAGTGCAGATGTACAATCTTTGTCCCATTGCCAGATTGCCTCTTTCTTTAGCAGTCTGCGCAAGGGAGCGGCGACAGTGGAGAAGTTCCTCACAAACTTCCTATAGTAGTTAGCTAAGCCTAGGAACGACCACAACTCTATCAGTGTGCGGGGGGTTGGCCAATCTCTGATCGCCGCTATCTTACAATCCTCTGGCTTGATGCCATCTCCGTCTAATACGTGGCCCAAGTAGAGGACTTGTGTCTTGGCCCACTCGCATTTCTTCGCGTTGATCTTGAAGTTAGCCTCTCTAAGCTTTTCCAAGACCTGCTTCAGATGACCCTGGTGCTCCTGGAGGGTCTTACTGAAAACTAGAATATCACCGAGATAAACTACTACAAACTTATCTAACCATGGTCTAAACAAGTCGTTCATACAATGCTGAAAAGTAACTGGCGCGTTGGTTAGTCCAAAGGGCATCAATATGATAGTGCCCGTATCTAGTTCGGAACGCAGTCTTGTACTGGTCATCAGGATGAACCTCTATCTGATGGTATCCGGACTTTAGAGAAATACTTGCAACCCTGCACCTGATCTAAAAGATCGTCTATCTTGGGCTGCGGTTCAACATTCTTCACGGTAATTGCATTCAAACCCCTATAGTCTATGCACATACGAAGCTCTCGTTCCTTCTTGGGGACAAACAAGACTTGTGCTCCAAAAGGAGACGAAGTGGGCTTGATCCATCCTTTATCTAGGAGCTCATCTAACTCTCTAGGGGACATTTGTAGACTGCACCCTTAGGAGTTTTACTGCCAGGTTCTATCTCTATCCTGTGCTGGATGGGTCGCGGGACTACTCCTGTTGGCGACTCAGTCAAATCTTTGAATTCTTCCAGCAGCTTGGCAATCATTGGATTTGTGGAACTATCCTCTTTCTTGGCCTCAATGACATGTCTAACATAGACTACAAAGACCTGTTCCTCTAACTCCTCCTTTTTAACTAATCGCGCGAACGCGGGAGCAGTGAGACAACAATGTGCCAAGGTGTTGTCTATGCCAGGGACATGGAACAAGAGGGCAGTCTTAACCTCGCCTGACGGACTAGGGAGCCTACACTCATGCTCTCTCAAATGGAGTGTGGCCCTTGCTGCCTCTCCCCAATCCATTCCTAAAACTACGTTAAAAGGAAGGTCATCGTGTACGAGGAGAGTCAGGGAATGGAAAACTTTCTCCACCTTCCCATCTTTCTCTAGGCAAAAGTACGCCTGTACTCCCTCTACGTAGTCCTCAACACGCATCGTGCGGTTGTCTGCGAGGACACTGACTATGGGGTTTACAAACTTTTGGACTTTTAGTGCTAGCCTCAACTTCTTCAGCGCCCTACGGCTAATATAACTGCGGGTGGCACCTGAATCTATAAGGGCCCCTACTCTACTTCGAAACACCTCTACCTCTACTAAGATTAGTTGTCTCTTACTCTCCTTTTTCATTTTGGCCTAAGCAAGCATCCTGTCTTTTAACTCTTCCGCCACACCTGTGAGGAACGTGCCTAAAGAGACGCTAACATATGCGGTCTCTGGACAGCTAGCTAGGCACGGGCCTGCAACTTCTGCCATAGGCTCATGTGGGTTGGGAGTGTCCTGTTCGCGCGCGCTCACTTCTCCACATGGCCTTGAAGTAGGTGCAGTTGCGACCCCTACTGGCGGATGCCTTTTGACGAATGAGCAGCCCAACGAGCCTGTCTGTACTTTGGACAAAATTTTATTACGTGAGCTGGGTCACCACAAAACACGCACTGACCCATGTTCACGCGTTTCTGCCATAAACGCTGGTCCAAGCCCATGTCTTCCCAGGGCCTGCCCTGTGGCAAGCCTGGGTGCCATCCTCCTTGAGGTGCCCTTCCACCTCTTCGTTGTGCGGACCGATTACCCTGGCGATTTTGCGGGGAGCCTTGACCCCTACCTCCCGCTTGGCGGTTTCCCTGTCCGCCAACACCCTGTGCGCTCGGTCCTCGGCCTCCTCCTCCCCTATCTTGCGGCCTCCCTCCAGCTGCGACTGCAGCATAGGACCTCCCTCGCCCCACACTACTATCATCATCCTCAAGGCCCCACTCTATCTGACTGTATGGGACCTCATCAGTTCCACCTTCCTCTAATGTGAGGATCATGTGATCCTTGGCCTTGACTTGGCCAGAGATGGTACGACCTTTCCACCTTTTTCCTTTTTCTAAGTCTTTGTGCCAGAAGGTGGTAACTGGCATGTACTTTGACTCGAACAGGACCACTTCCCTAGTCAACGCATCATAAGTGATGCTGGCCTGTTCGGTCTTGTCAAAGAAGTGCCCTCTGAGGGGCTTTGGCATGGCACGATAAAACACTTGGACCAATTGGGTCTTAGTGACCCCATGGTTTGGGACGGCCACCAGGTCGTCCATGACGCCTTGAGTGCTCTGGCACTCCATTGTCGTGAGTGGATCGTTTGCAGTTTGTCAGAGGCACGAATGCCCCTCCCGGGTCAGCAAATCGCTCCTTCCGGAGCTTGAGGAATTGAGGAAGGGGGGTAACTTTAGAGTAAGCAACCAGGTTGTTTTCACAACCGGCTGCGCGCGCGAGGGACCTGGCGAAACTAGCCGCTTCATCTTTAAGGGCCTGGAAGGCCACGAGGACTTGCTCCTCACTCAAGATGTGCTGTAAATAGATATAATTGTTGACACTGGCTTCCCAATTGTCAAAGTTTTCCTCCTTCCCCCCGTATGCGTCAGGAAACTTAAGTTTAACCGGGTCCTTATGGGGTCTGGCCTCGCTCTCTACTGCGACTATGGCTTTGGCACCTTCAATTGCGCCTTCGCAGAACTTTCCCACGCTATCTCTCAATCTCCTAACTTCCCCTCCAACGTGGGTAACCATATCGTGCGCAAAATCCCTAAATCTCGACCGCATGGCACCCAGGGCTACCTCCCGACTCCAACTGGCCTAGCGCTCCTCGGTCCAGGTGACACTCAACACTTCCAGGTAACCCAGCATCTTATCCATCTTGGCAGAGATATCTGCCTGTGCTCCCACTTCTCGCCTACAATCCTGCACTTTCGCAACTTCGGCGGTCAACCTATTAACTTCCTCCCTCCTCTTCTTCTTCTCTCTCTTCATCCTCAGCTTCCATTCCAATTTCTTCTCCTCTTCTCTTTCCCTTCGTTCCAGAGGGTCCTCCATCGCTGCTAGTTCGCTGGCCAATGCATCCCTCTTGTCCTTTGGGACGTAGAACTCTGCCTCCTCATCTTCCCCCAACAATAAATTAGCGATCCACTCACTTATTTTTTTCTCCATCTCTACTTCTTTCATCGCGCCACTGCTCTGTGCTTCTTTTCCCTTTCGTTTTCTCTCCTCTGCTTCTGCTGCCGCTTCTTCTTCTTCTCCATCTCCTCCAACTCCTTCATCTTTGCCGCCTGCTCCTCTGTGATAGCCTTCAACTTCGCTTGCTTCAGGAACTCCTTCCGCTCTCTATTTTCTTTCATTATGGTGGCCATCTTCTCTTGCTGCTCCTGGGTGTAGGGGCTAGTACTCGTCCCACGACAGGTCTCAACCATGGTGATAGGTGCACAACGAAGTGGCGGTTCCAAACCTCACCACGTTGACTCTTAACCCCTAACTGACAGACCTACTGGCTCAAGCTAATGACTCACAGAATCCTGACAAGGATCCTGTCAACTATGGTCTCTAGCTTAGACCTATGCTATGGCTGTCACTACTAGACCTGTTGCTGATCTGGAGGCATTTCAGGAGATCCCCCGTAGGACGAAGTGATTAGCAGGTCTTTACCTGTCGCACCGCCCACAGCTCAGCTTTTCAGGCCTTCCGTGCCACAACGAGCAGCCCGCCGGTCAGTACCGGTCCTTGGGAGGGTTTGACCTCCGGGACAGTCGAGTCGTCAGACACAGTCTTTAGCCTTACTTAGTTTGACAGGAGTTCGGGTCAACAAGGCCCTCAACACTTAGACTGCCTGTTGTTTCAGCCCACAATTGAGTCTTTCAGGCCCACTGTACCATACCAACCGTGTCCAGCCCGTCAGCACCGGTCCTTGGGAGGGTTATGCCCCCCTGGACCGTTGGATCTGCCACAGTCTCAGCCCTACTAGATCCGGTAGGACAGAAGAGTACTATCCTTGGGACGGTCATACAGGCCCTATCCTTCATCCACAGAGTACTATCACCTAGGACAGAAGAGACTCGATGCAGAAAGAATAGACAGACAGACTGTACTCAGCAAGTACCAAGTGGTATGTGCACATCCACAAGGCAAGGGATAGGCTGAGGGCTTGGAGAGATGTTATCAACTCCAGCTTGGTCAAAGTCTTGGTCAACGCCGGTCAATGCTGCGGACAACCCTCAGTCAACCCCCAGTCAACTCCGGTAACGCTGGTCAACACCTCCGGTCAACTCCTCTGGTCAACCGCCCGGTCAGCTATGGCTGCCGGCTCTTCTTCCTCGCCAATTCCCTTCTTCCTCACCTTCCTCGCCTCCTTTCACCTCGCTGTTTCATCTTCTCTTTCTCTATATTTATATATATATTTTTTGATCACCTCTTCTTCTTTCCTTAGGCTATGGCTTCCCTTACCCTTCACGGTCTCTCCCTCGCTGTCCTCTCTCTCTCCCTCCTTGGTTACTCTGTGATGATGCTCTGCGGCAATGGTCGCTTTCTTTTCCTTCTTTGTGGGACTGCACGGTTCGCTTCACAGGTAAGTGACAACCTCTCTCCTCGCCGTAGCGGTATCTTCAGCGCATCAGGTATGTAGTAACCCAATCTTGTATCGCTCAACCTTACTCTCTCTCTCTCTCTCTCTCTCTCGCTCTCTCTCTCTCTCTTTGTCTTCTTCTTTGTCGTGCATACGAGTTCACTCTTAACTGGCTATGGCGACTTCAGCGCCCAAACAACTCACTGTTCACACACACACTGGATCACCCTGGATATCCCAGACGCATCACTCTAACACTCGAACACACACACACTTGCTACTAACTACAGCTATGGCAGCTATCGCTGCCTCTAACCTATCGCTATACTGACTCCTCCTCTCTTGCCCACTGCGTCCTCCAGGCTTATCTGCAGACCTCCTTGCACAAGTCGCTGTGGCAGCGCTTCCGCACGGCTCACGGAGGTATGAATGAAAGGCTTGGCGCTGCCTCTTGATTTATACTTCAGAAACTCGTTGGTCTGCCCTTTGCCATCGGCCCATGGTGCTCACAGTCCCCCCGTGGTACTTGCTGGACCGGACTGGGACTGACTGGACCATCCACTGACTGACTGTGGACTCACCGCTATCCTACCGACGTCGTACTGTTATTGCACTGCAGTTTAGTCCACCATTTGCCTCTGCACTGCAGTTTAGTCCACCACTTGCCTCGCCACGTGACCACTTGCCCACTTGCCTGCCTTCTAGAAGGTCTACAGCTAAGCTTTCGGAACTCACTAAGACTTCTACGCTATAGACCTACAGATTGAACCCCTGCTGCCTATGGACCTACGACAGACCTACCAACTGTCTACGAATACACAGGTCACAGGTT
Source organism: Chara braunii (assembly GCA_003427395.1). Lineage (NCBI taxonomy): Eukaryota > Viridiplantae > Streptophyta > Charophyceae > Charales > Characeae > Chara > Chara braunii. The sequence goes on from BFEA01000583.1 coordinate 531,779, forward strand.
CAACTCTCAGGGTCTACACAGATACTGTACATGGGTAGGGTGAGGTCTAGGGATCGAACCCTGGGTACCGCATCCACTACTGCTAAAAGGTGAAAACCGTTTCACTCCCTCCTCCCTCCCTCCGCCTGGCCTATTCCCTCCATCTGCCCTCCCTCCGCCTGGCCTCTGCCCTCCCTGCGCCCTCCCTCTGACTTCCACCTGACGTCTTGCATGCTCTCCTTCCCCCGGCCTCTGTCCTTCCTGCCTCCAACGTACATCCTCATGTCCTTCCAAATGCCTTCAGACATTTGCGACCTCATTCGTTCCTCCTCACGGCCTCCTTTCTCGTTCGACCCTGTGCCGCACTTAGGAGGAGAGAGAGAGAGAGAGAGAGAGAGAGAGAGAGAGAGAGAGAGAGAGAGAGAGAGACAGACAGACAGAGACAGACAGAGACAGACAGAGACAGACAGAGAGAGAGAGAGAGCGGGGGAGAGAGAGAGAGAGAGAGAGAGCTGTCTCTTATACACATCTAGATGTGTATAAGAGACAGACCCAGCATCTTGTCCATCTTGGCAGAAATATCTGCCTGTGCTCCCACTTCTCGCCTACAATCCTGCACTTTCGCCACTTCCGCGGTCAACCTATTAACTT
>BFEA01000583.1:541685-556045 GCA_003427395.1 Chara braunii
TCTCTCTCTCTCTCTCTCTCTCTCTCTCTCTCTCTCTCTCTCTCTCTTTTGCTCAGTTGGCTTGAGCACGTAAGTGGTATTCAGGAGGTCGTGGGTTCGATTCCCCACGGCCTCCTGTGTCACGCTTCGGCTTCACCAGCGGAAATATTTGGGTTGGGCCTCCTGGCTGGTTGTGGAAGTGGTGATTGGTCTTCCCAGCCCGCCCCTGCCAGGTGTTAGGAGCTTGGGTGCTGTTCCCTGCACAGAGCAGAGATTGGTATGCAGCTGTTCAGGTTTGAGTAGGTATAAGGCTGTTTGCTGCTTGTGAATCTTGGTCTTAAAGGGTAGGACATAGACATGGGTTAGCTAATGTAAGACACATTGAGAGAAGATAATAGGGTAGGAAAAATACAACTGTTTGCCATATCAGGAGAGTATATAAAAAAAAAAAAAGGTAGCTATATAAATAAAAAAAAAAGAAGAGAACAGGTCAATGGTGGAGATGTTTTCATTTTTCGTTTTTCTGAAGTGGAACTGCTGTGAGTTAATCCGTGAGGCTGCCACTTCATTATTTGTGGGCCGAACGGGAGAAGGCTGCCAAGCCTTTACAAGGCCTCTGCAGCATGGCCTAGGCCCATTCGGAGTGCACTGCAATGCAATGAACAGTGCAGGACAGGGAACTGGTGGCTTACGTCGAGTCCTCATTTGTTGTCCGGCTGCTGTACGTTATGAAGACATGTAGTCTGGGCGCGGAGTGCCATGGAGTCTAGGTTGATAGGTGGTATCTGATTCTAGTCTGGGCGACGAGCGCCATGATGGAGTCTTGGTGGATAGGAGTCTTGGTGGATAGGTGCTTTTTTATTCAGTCTGGGCGCCGAGTGCCAATTAGGAGAGTGACCTTGTGGCCCTTGGTGTTGGGGGTGAGAAGAGTGCTCCAACCAGGGCTGCATACCCGGTCCCACCGGGGACTCCTCCCCCCAGTGGAACCCGGCCGGTGCTTCAGGCGGATAGACTGCGCCGGTTCCCCTCCGGTGACCATTTGCGCATTTCGATTGGGGGGGGTGTTCAAATTTTTTAGGGGCTGGGAGGCCTTCATGCGGATCATGAAGGCCTCCCAGCCTCAGATAACATTGAACCAGGTCAGGTAGGGCTGCCCGATTGTTCAAAAACCGGCATCCTATCTGGGCCATCGATCTTGTGATATTGGTGGCCCAGATAGGCTGCCAGTTCTTTAACATTCGGAACATCGGCCTACCCTTCCCCCCACGTCCAGCCTCCCATCACTTTGACACTTTGTCGCCCCCCTGCGTTCGCTCCTGCCTTCGTGGAGTCGCCATCGCCCCGGCCCGCTGTCGAGCTTCCCCTCTACCGGTAAGCTACTTCCTCTGCTTCCTCTTAGTCTCTTCTTCTTCTTCTTCTTCTTCTGGTAGAGCCGAACTCGACTTCGTGTAGTATTTCGGTTTCGAGCACACGCAGAAGTTGGTGGGGCGCGTGGAATTATGCGCTGTGTTGAGAGAGAGAGAGAGAGAGAGAGAGAGAGAGAGAGAGAGAGAGAGAGAGAGAGAGAGAGAGAGAGAGAGAGAGAGAGAGAGAGAGAGTGGGCTCGTGGAGGCTGGTGGGTGGAGGTTAGTTGACACGTGGAAGTAAGCCAACGCATGGGAATCAGTGGGCGCGCGGCATACACACACACCCACACACACACACACACACAGAGAGAGAGAGAGAGAGAGGGAGAGGAGGCTGGTGGGTGCGTGTGGAAATCAGTGCTCACGCTGTCGGAGGGCGCAGTGCCCTGGCCCTCCGCTAAGTACCCGACACCTGCCCGGACCAACTACTTACCTATTATCAGCTCGGGAAACCAGAGGTCATATGGGCTTTCGCGGGGTACTGCTTGTTGATTTCTGCAGTATGCCGGGCGTACTAAGGGGGGTGCTCTGCTGCAGGCGGGTCCAGCTGAAGCTTGCCCTGGGAAAAGGGTGGGGGGGTGCGCTACTGGATTTTTCTTTGGTCCACGCGGGATCGGCGCTCTGCTGTGCAGCGGAGGGCTGTGGCAGTGGCACCGTCGGGCTCGCCCAGGGTCGCGAGGATTGAGGAACCAGTGCGGTCATTTGTGCGCGCCAGGCGCCTCTTGGCTAGGCTATGGGTTAAGTGCGTAGGGTTCAGTTGTCATTGTCTAAATAGAAGAGGATCGGGAGAAGAAAAAGAAAAGAAAAGAAAAAGTGAGAAGGAAATTATCCGTCAGGTCTGTTCGTCGATGTGGACCCTCACCTTAGTTCGAGGTAACCCAGCGGTTTTAGCCGCTGTGATGTTACAAACCCTTTCCTTTTATAAATTCTACTACTACTATTATTATAATTATTATTATTATTACTACTATTAGTTTTGTTTGTTGGTCCTTCGGGCGTGGGTTCCCTTTTCAGCTCTTCATCACTTCACGCACTTCACGAGAAGGAACACAAACGGCTTGATTATGAATTTTGATTGCAGCCCTATGGCCTAAGCTGGCCGACCATTCGTATATGGCCTGTGGATGATCTGTCCGGTTGAGCGCCGCGCGGTGGGACCCCAAAAGAGGGGCAACCCGTGGCTGCATTGGTAGGAGGCTTATCACCCCCCGTTGAGAACCATAAGCCCCCTCCTTGCCACTGGACACGGGTACCCAATGGGAGTAGACGGATTGCGTGTTTAGAAGGGAAAGCTGTGCATGTCGGTATCCTGTTATGGGATCACTACTTCCGGACTGTGGCCGCATCACGAGGATTAATGACTGATAGTAGTGTAGTGAGTTCGGCGCGCGCTTAGGCCGTTGATTTTCGGTCTCTCGTCTTTCTTAAATCATTTAATTTTATTTTGTTTTATTATTTTTGGAGCTTTAAAATGTGAATAATTTGACAAATGTTTTTTTTTTAACTCTTCATTCAGAACGGGATCGCAGTCAGTGGCGATCCTATAAAGAGAAAAAGGTGGGGGGGGTGAGTCGTGGGCTATTGATTTTTCGGAGGTGAAGGGCCAGACGCACTCCCCACTTTCTGAGAGCCAAGACACTGCACGCGGCTGACCGGCTTGGTGGTATCCCGTCTGCTTGGGCTCGGGTGGAAAGTGGCGCATAGAGGAGCGCGCTATTCGAGGTTTGCGGTGTGGTATCGTGCAGTGTATCGAACGAAACCTGGCTTTGGCGTGAAGCAATGGCCTTTTTGGCTATAGGCCAGGGCATATGAGATTCTATTGGAGTTGGGAGCCTATGCGTGAGGAAGGGGCTACAGTGGATGCTTGCTTGAGCTTAGTAAAAAGTGACGGGGTGGCTAAGCTAAAAATTAATGTCTACAGAGGGAAAGAACAGGAGATGAGGGACGACGGAAAAGTCCAGGGTGTGGCTAGTGAGGCTCGCTATCGAGCTGAGCGGAGATACAGGAGAGATGGAGTGACCGCGGCCTTAAAAGGTTACGTTCACTTACCACGAAGAGAGATTTCCATGAGTACGACCGAGAGAGAATAACAGGAGCTTGACCGAGACTCGGATGTTGAGTCCGAGGCCAGTGATGCGCAGACCCGGTCCTGGCAGGGGCTGGAGCAGTGGCGGAGAGAGCATCCGTCGATCGAGTCCGTAGAGGACGTCCCATAGGCCAGTTGGCGTCAGCAGTGAGAAGGCAAGAAGCAGTTACAACTGAGTGAGGCGGGCCTGTGTGCGCGTGCGTTGTGCGACCGATGGAGATGAGCACAGTTGGTCATCAAAGGGGTAGTGTGCTCCTTTTTTTTTGGTGAGTGGTAGACATCAACGCGGGTTCCCAGTGCAAGCAGACGGGAGAGACTTTGCGCGTGTGGTCCATACGGTCAGGGCGATCAGCATAAGCACCTTCGTGCACAGGTTCAGCGGTGATCGCCAGAGGCCAGCTCATGGCGACGAAGGGATCAGGACCACCAGACGTGGGATGCAGGGGTCAACGGGTAAGGACAAAGGGCGAACGGTTATGAGAGAGAGGAGCGAAAGAAGGGTGTGCGACGCACAACGTAGAGCGGGCGGTGTTTGAACGATTGATTGTTGACACTGACCTTTGTCAGTTATGTCAGAAAGAGGGCGCGCTCCTATGTAATCAGAAGGTAGCTAGCGTGACGTGGCGTCAATCGCTTCATACTCAAAGAAAGGCTAACAAAGAAAAGTGAGTGATGTGCAGGCCCTATGGTGATGTCTGCTAATGACCAATATGCCCTTGGTCGCGTCAGGATCAAGAGTGTTGTTTGGCCTTGCGAACCCGTGTACACTCTCGCCAGGGATGAGGTCGTTGACTCCTGGGTTTTGACAGTTATGTTCAAGGACAGGAGAAGGGAGATGCTCACGAGTTTTAACGCGTGTCGATTGATCTCAGAATGGGAGATAAGCGGCTATAAGAACGCGGGTACGTGCGATCAGGAGATAGTGAGTGAGAGGGAGTATCAGCCAGGAGTCAATCGGGTCGCCTTCATAGCGAAGGTCGTCTGGTGATCGCTGCCGCCGTGGCTCTCGCCTTGCCCTCATCGTGATAGGGGTGAGCATCAGTTCGTGCTCATCCACTAGCATCAATACGTCTTATCTCGAAAAGGGTTAAGTGGAAAGAGGGCTTGTGTGCACGACTCGGATGGACCAAGCATGATCCGTGCAGAGAAGAGGCCACGCAAGATGATAAGAGGTTACAAGTGAAGAGGGAGAGAGGTGGGCATGCTCTGAATGGCCTGTAAGGGATTGGCGAGGCGTTGCACTAACCATCTTGCGCTCGGAAAAGGGGGGGGGGGGTCTTGATTATCTGTGTATGACTCGAGTCCCTTGTTAGTGACTCTGGAGCGAAGAAAGTAGGCATGCCTTCTTGCCTCCTCTCTGCACAAAGCTTGTGTTCTCCCCCTCGCCACCTCGCTATGATCAGTGAAAAGGAGAAAATCTGGCAAGGGCTGGATCTCAAAAGGGGGCTTCATGGCAGTTGAGAGTTGAGTACTCGTATCCTAAGGCTGGTGTCGCTTCATTTTGCGATCTGGTCGACGATATATTATCGCTGTTGAATAAGTCGGAGGTGAGTGGCGTTGGTCAATGGTGTGGGGGGGGGAGCATAGACGTTCTGAATATAGTGCTGAAGTTGTTGTGATCGAGTCTTGTGGCGCTGACTTCACATATATCCTGTTTGGGTTATCAAGATGTGATCACATTTCGGATGTCGCTAAAAGGTTGAGCAATAAAGACGAGGCTCGCGGGATGATGAGTGATTAATCTACGAGGGGGTCATTTGATGGAAGACTCCATTTCAGGGAACGAGGCTCCGGTGGTGATTGTGTTAGCGATCAGGTCACTCGGATAAGGAATTTCTTTACGAACCTTGACTTACCTGTTCCTTCATTCCCTCTTGCCAATAGGCCTGGATAAAATCTTAAGCACGACTAGTGCTTGGTAGTAGAGGCCTAAATTTGGCAAGTTCTGAGGGTTTATTAATAAATCAGTAGTGTTTGGATAGTCAGCGTGACTTAGGAAAAAGGAGCAGGGGTTGACGAGGCCTATTGAATTTTTCAAATACAAATCTTATTTCCGTTGTTTATCCGTTCGCAGTCAACGAGTCGGGGGCAAACTGTTCTTTGGAAGATTGCTCATTTGTTGGCTCAGTACCTGCTTGATGGTGACTGAATAGTATTTTACTTTGGCGAAGTTATCGAGGTATAAAGTATGCGCAACCTGCTTAGCTCTGCCTCAATTAGGATAATTGAGGACTCAGTTCTCGGAAGAATGTCCTTTGCGCTTAATATTGTGAATATTGCTCAGTGATGAAAGAAATCCTAACCTCAGTCGGACTGTGAGAATGAACCTTTAATGATCTGGGCCTGAGTCACTCTGTTCTGAATCTGGCTATTGCCTATGCACTTTTCTGATGTTTTCGTAGTATGGTTCCGTAGCGGGTTTTCGTGGAAGTTGGTGATTAAGAGTGAAGTCTGATGAACCCGAGGGACCCTCTACTGGGCGTTGTAGAGAGGGTACGTCGATTGTGAGTGTTATCGAGACAGGTCTGCTGTAGCAAAGAGCAATGTCCAATGTGCTAATGATCGGGTCTCGAGACTGGCTTTGTTCGTGGGAAGGATTGTTGGCAAATCACTAAACTCAAACCAGACAAAGTCCTTGTGTGTTGAATGTTGAATCCACTTGCTCTAGCTCGTAGAGCTATTGAGATCTCTAATGAGATTGGACTTGGATGACCTTATAATTGTATATATGTGGTCCGGTCGTAGCCTGACTTGACACCCGTACCTGTCAACTTGAGACTCCCCTTTCATTCCTGCGGGCACATCTTGCTGTCTAACAATAAGTTGCGAAGTCGTTATGATTAATACCATAGATTTCAGGCGGGGGGTCAACATTTACATGGGTAACATGGCTGTGCCGGCAACTGGCTGGTTGGACCGGCCCGGATCCAACCGTGCCGGTTGGACCCCCGGTGGTCCAATCGGAATTCCGGTTGCGTCCAGAAGTGGGTCTAAATTTTTTTATTTTTGTTTTTTAAAACATGGCTGGACTGCGCGCACCGAGATCTCCCCGAATCTGCAAAGAAAACTTTGAACAAAGAGTTTCGTTTGAGGGGTTGGGGGGTTGGGGGTGGGGGGGGGTATTTCAGGGGTTGAGGGTCGGGGGTTGGGGGGGTTATGGTGAGGATGGTAGTGGTGGGGTTTCAGCACGGGCTTGCAGACATTGACAACAACGCACCTGGCTTTCTGCAAATGTTGACGTTCTGCGAAAGACTTTTGAAGAGGGGGGTGGGGGTGTTAGTGGCAGGGTAGGGACGGTACTTCCCACCCAAAAACTTTGAAAAGGGGAGTAGGGGTTGTAGTGTTAGGGGGTGCTTCGTCCAAGTTGCCCTCGCTGGTAGGGTGATGGTCCTGAGCGCTGGTCACATTGGGGTGTTAGTGGCAGGGTAGGGATGTTGCTTCCCACCCAAAAACTTTGAAAAGAAGGGTGGGGGTTATAGTGGTAGGGGGTGTTTGTCACTGCTGTTTGGTGAATACCCTCGATACTAGTAGGGCGATGGTCCTGACACTGAGGTAGGACAGTAGGGATAGGGGGTGCGCTGGGAGCATTAACGTGGGGAAGGGTAGGGAAGGTGGCCTATCCTGTTAGGACAACCACCGGCTGCCGCTGCCAGCAATCACTGTGTGTATAGTCCTTGGCCCCAACAACACCATGGGCTAAAAAAAAAAAAAAAAAAAAAGATGCGCTACAGCCAACTGGGGGGAAACCGGCCCGGTCGACCGGCTGGTAGGACCGATCCGGTTCCGGTTGGGGGAGGACCCCCGGTCCTACGGGGTTTTCAGCACTCATGGGTGATGATTTTGCTTATACCCAAGGCAACCTGGAGTGGGTATTTGGTTAAATGCGGTTGTCTTAGTTGGGTTTGATAGCAAGAAGGTCAGTCCATGAACTTGCACGCAGTGTACGACGAAGNTATTTGGTTAAATGCGGTTGTCTTAGTTGGGTTTGATAGCAAGAAGGTCAGTCCATGAACTTGCACGCAGTGTACGACGAAGGACTACGCAATCTTGGCGAAGTCAAGAAGAGAGCAGACAACGGGCTAACCAGACGCCAGTCTACCAGAAAATCTAGCACAACGGGCTAACCAGACGCCAGTTTACCAGAAAATCTAGCACCGAAGTGACTCACCAAGGGTTATTGTAAACAGCAGGCATTCTTTTCCTCAACTGGGGGTGACTTGTCAGAGGCCATCAGTTTGGGGAATCGTATGACTGACCTCAAGGTTAGAGCACCCTTTGTACATTTCCTTGTACATTTCCTTATGTCTCGAGGGAGTGAAGAAGAAATGGATCAGAAATTAGGGGTGATGAACAGAGAACGGTGAGCTCTCCTAGCAAACAACATTTTAATTGCATAATGTTTGCCATGACCTCATCGGTCGCTATTTTAGAGAGGGAAGAAGGGAAGCATGAGGGACACTGAGGTGCTAGTAATCAAAAGTGTTACCAGTCACGATAAGTATGATGGTTGGGAGACGAGCGATTCGAGGTATGGAACAAGACAAGTCGATTATGAGGGAATATGCAGTTAGTAGAATTAGGGAGGAAATATATCGAATACGTATTTCATTTTCATGATAGTAGCGGCAAACTGCACAACATTGGCTCGTCACTCGAGACAGTTGAGCAAGCTAGGGCAAGACTCAGGTAAAATCGAGGGATTTCGTTCGGATCTTATTTTTCCAAGACAATGTTTAAAACTTTTAGAAAGCATTACACGGCGTCGGTAATAGATTGTTACCTTCAGCGACCTGATACGCATCAGCCCTAAGTTATCAGCGAATGTCGACATTTCAGTCAACGAGATTTTCAGCAATCCGCAGTCCTTTCATGTGGTGAGTGATCAGAGGTTTTCACTCCAGCAGCATTCATCATCTAAGTTGCTAGAGGTTTCAGTAAGAATTCAATCAGCATTCAATTAATATTCTAGCAACATTCAATCTAGCATTCAACCAACATCCAGTTAATATTCAAGCAACATTGAATCTAACATTCAACCAACACTTGATCAACTCTCAGTTATTGGACTTCGGAGATCTTCAGTCAGCACCGATGAAAGCCCAGATACTTGAAAGATTAGGTCAGGATCAGCGAGGACTCAGTAATTCTTATCTGCCAGAGATCTGCATCCATTAGGAAATGCTCTCATCGAGGGACATAGATCAGGCTCAACATCCACTTCAGCAAATGAGCACAGTTCAGTTGTTCTCAGTTTAGGAGGCTGTTCTGGTGGAGCTCAATAGGATTGCTTCAGAAGTCTTCCTACACCGGTATGTTAGTGTAGTCGGTTTCCAACAAGAGGACCTATCCATCTATGTACTCCACACTGAGTTCGCAGGAGGTGCCATCCGTGACTCGAGGGGCTACGTGAAGAAGGGTAAGGAAACTGAGGAGCACTTCGACTCAGTTTGAATCTCAGCAGCCACACATCTTTAGGGGAAAGAGGGGGCTGAACGAGAGTGGAGTGAAACTGATTCGTAGCTTAGGACCAAAGCTTTACACTGACTACCCCAAGCCTTCGGTACCCTTCACTCTCACGGACGACTCTAAATGGGGTGACCTGGTGGATCTAGCTAAATGCTACACTTCGCCTGCAGTGATTGATTACGAGGCGGTGATCAAACTATCAGAGTTTCAGCTAGACGAGGGATTTTCTCTCAGTCATATCATACTCTATGGGAAAAATTTTGTGCTATCGTTGACTTTCGTATCATGAGACTCGGTTGGAAATGTTCGGAACTCGCAGGGTCCACGTGGTTGTACATCCAGAGGCCACAACCTCAGAGAGTACATGAATGTGGCTCGAAGCACAGAAAAAGTACAATAAAATGAGAAATCGAGTGTATGACGTAGAGGGATAAGTGAGGACTCCTAATTAGTAATTTCTCCTTACGTGTATTTTTTGAGATTATTTTGAGTTTGCATTTCTCCCTTATTCATCTTGTCTTTGCCCGAGTCGGTCAGTCTTGCTTCTTTTGCATTGCCTCTACTTGATGATTGCATTCTCTAATGATCCTGTCACAACTCTCAAAACTAGAAAGTTGACAAAACTGATGCAAGCATGACATATTAAATTTTTGAGATTAATACTTGTGTAACTCTTTGTTGTTCCGTATCAAAATAAAAGATTCCTAAAACCGGCGCAATTGAAGGGTCTCGCTCGAAATCGAACGCACACAAGAGGAAGGAATTTTATTTATTTTATTCATTGCAAAGATTATCCAAAATTCTGCGTGACAGCCTGTTGGCTTTCTGGTTGCCCTAAGAAGCCTAACTAGAAAAAGTGCGACAACACGAGAGAGAGAGATAGAGAGAGAGAGAGAGAGAGAGAGAGAGAGAGAGAGAGAGAGAGAGAGAGACCACCCCCTAACACCCCCACAATAAACCCCCAACCCAGAAAATACCCCTCCCCCCTTTTCCCTAACCCCACCTCCCATGGAAAAAAGTTCTCAGACCATTTTTTTCTCTACGGATTTGGTGAGATCTCGACAAGCGCAGTCGAACCCCGTCATAAAAAAAAATAAAAATAAAAATTGATCAGGTTTTGGGCTTAATCGGATTGTCGGTTGGACCACCGGGGCCTGATTGCTCCGATTGTTTATTTGGTGTATATCATGGTGGACAGGTTATTTGGATTTCCATGGAATGATGAAATTTGGTTTATATCCCATGGAAAAAAGTTCTCAGACCATTTTTTTCTCTACGGATTTGGTGAGATCTCGACAAGCGCAGTCGAACCCCGTCATAAAAAAAAATAAAAATAAAAATTGATCAGGTTTTGGGCTTAATCGGATTGTCGGTTGGACCACCGGGGGCCTGATTGCTCCGATTGTTTATTTGGTGTATATCATGGTGGACAGGTTATTTGGATTTCCATGGAATGATGAAATTTGGTTTATTGTCCATCGCAGTGCCATCTACCATAATGAAGTTACCTTCCATGTTTCATTTTTTGTAGTTTTTGCATTGTTTTCTGTGACATGGGATGTGATCGTTTGCATTGATCACACCATGTAGCATCGCCGCCCTACAGCTTTGGCTGGATTTAGGCTCGCCAGAGTTCAGATGCAAGAGGCGAATAACGGGAGTTGAACCCGTGTTTTCAAATTCACAATCTGACACTTTGACCTATTAAGTTATATTCGCCGTGGTCCCGACTCGCTCGAACCGACGAAGTGTTTGAGTCAGGATCAAACTCTGTTTTTTTATTATGGCTTAATTTCTGGAATGTAGGATTTGAACCTACAACAATGAGTTTACCAGTTCCAGTCAATCCAATCTTAGTTAGTCAGCTAGTTGAATTACCAATTGAACATAACAAGGTGTAGCGCAGTCTGGTAGTTTCTGTTCTTCAAAAATGTCTCACTTCTGAAAAAACCTGCGGATAACCATGTTTTTGGTTCCTGTTCCGTTCACACTCTCCGTGGGCGATGAACCTTTTGAGCGTAAGACTCGGAAGCAGACCGAAGATAGGAAACAAGAACTGTTAGCATTGTGGAACCAACTATTGATTGAATTGTGTTTATCCGGACCGGATGTCGAACAACATATCCGTAACAAATTTGATTTGAAGATGGCTGACGACCGTCCGAAGAAATTTGTTACGGCTGTGGAGGTTGTGGCAGCCGTGACCGAGGTCTCTAAATGGTTGCCCAGTGTCCTCAGCCGCCAGACCAGTATCCATTTAAACAGTTGGAAGAAGTGATGGAACATATGAGTAAAGGAGAGATCAAGTCAGAAGTGACATATGCTACAATTGAAGCAAACATCCATCAGTTGAGAGAAACGATGACCGCAGAAGAAAGAAAGAAAGAACTGGTATGAAGGAGAGAACAAGAACAAAGGGGGGAACAAAAAGTTTGAGAAATCGGACAAGTGATGGGAAGAAAAGGTGGGGAACAAGCAGACATATCTCATACGTTGTCCCATATTCTGACTTACCTTACCTTTTTGTGACTTACCGTACCTTTTTGGAACAAAAAATCGGCAGGCAGCAAACTCAGTTAGATGAGGTAGGACTAAGAATAATCACAAACATTGTGAAAGGAAAGTACCAGATAGAAGGTAAGGAAAAAGAAAAACAAGAAAGGAAAAAAGAAGAACGAAAAGAAGAACTTGATGGGAGATGTGATCAAGTCCGCTGGTCCGAGAATTAAGACATCGACCAATGGGAATGGACCACCGAGTTCATCTTCCTCTTCGCCTAAATCTTCTCATTTCTTCGACAACCCCGGACAAGATAAGTGCAGAACCGGAGAAGTCAAAGAAGAAAGAGGGAAAATGAAATTGCCTTTTACGTTTAGTAATGAGAAAAATGAAAGTATGTTTCTGTGGATTGTTGGAATCCAAACTTATGTAGTCACGACTCCAGTTAAGACGGACTTGCAAGTGGCGTTCACCACCTTTTGCATGGGAGGTGAGGCCAAACAATGAGTGTTGGTCGAGGCTAACGCCGTGGGGTTTGACGACATCGCTGCGTGGGCCAAGACATTGAGGCTGAAACAATTCTTGGCCAAGATCAATGACTGTTTTCTCGACAAAACGACGATCGATAAGGATTTTGATAAATTAACGTCGATTGGTCAAAAGTATTGAACGTCGGTCGAGACTTTGTCCCACGAAGTCTCGACCGATTGCTGCAGGTTCCAGGATTGAACCTGCAAGACAGCCAAGTGCTGTATATCTATTCTCGCGCGTTGCCAGAGCCCATCCGGGGACACCTGGTTGTTGAAGCGAAGTGTGGTAAATATAACCATTGAAAATTTTGAGACCTCGTTCTGCAAAGGGAGCAAATGACTTCTCAAGTCTAAAACTCATATGCAGCTATAGTTAAGACTGGAGGAGGAGGAGGGGGAAATGAGTATGATGGAAAACGAATTGTCTGGCGACCAAAGCGTTAGGACCACATCCTCGTTGTTGACACGGTGGGAAAGTGGCCCATGGAAGATGGAAATGAGAAGGATAGCAACAACGACTCTGGAAAGGGAGAAATCATTGTTCTTGTGGCCACAAAGGGAGGGCCACCCAGAAATTCAGTAAGGAAGAGACCACGCTTGTTCCAAGTGCACCCTGACATTGTCGAAGGGAAGCCTTGGTTGTCCACAAGAGGTTAACGGGGTTGAAGATGGGGTTGACTCATGAGAATTGGCAGGAGTGTATGGATAATGCGCAATGTCTTAAATGCGGTACTCTGGGACATGTGATTGCATTCTGGGCGTTGATTCAGAACCCAAAAGCGAGCAGCCAGTAGGAGTAGCATCTGCTCCTACTGAGATAAAGGGCAAGGACGAACAGAGAGGTGAGGCGCTAACGAACGTTTCTTACCCTTCTTCTCATATAGCAGAGGATGATTCTTCCTTAGCCCATCATCCAGACCGCCCTGACATTGTCTTATGTTCTGCCTCCCTGGATGGCTTCCTTGATGAGTTAGGTAATGAATTGCTAGCCTTACGTAGCTCATGGGCTCGAAAAGCGAAGTCTAAGGGCGAATTGTTGTTTGCAGATGTATAGACGAAATCGCACGATCACGAGTAGGTACTTTTTTGGACCGCAGATCGACGAGGTCATGGACCGCAGATCGACGAGGTCCTAAATGTCGAGCGCATCGGTCCGGCACTGCACAAAACGGGGCGGGACCCTCTCGGCTGCGTCACGCAGGAGTCGGTTTGATCCTCGTCGCAATGCACATATGGAGCTTCCGCAAGCCTCTCCGGCTGAGTGTGCCAGCCATACCTTTTGCGAGCCCCTATGACAGGATAGGGCCTACACGAGGCACGACTTACCTCCACCTTACGGGAGCTGTTACCACCCTTCGGTGGGCGTATCCACGCCGAGCTACCAGTCCACATTACGAAAGCTAATCAGCAACAATCGTAGAGGTGGACCAACCACGGGTGTTTCTCGTTCGCTGTAGCATAGGGGGTACGCACGATTTTTACACCTTTACCGGACCCGCACGCGAACCTACACCTTAGGGGGCTGAGGTCCTAAGCACGACCCGTTGTCGGGCGGCCACAACCTAGTCGGTCACCCGAAATACATGGGATTGGGTCCTGGGGTTAGTGCCTACGGGAGGATCAGCCGACACTTTCATCAGAGTCCTCGGGAGAAATTAGGGGTCGGAAGAGGAACCTTACCCCCCCCCCATCAGTTATTGAAACTAACCCTTGAAATCGTCATGATGGGCGGTCGCGCCTGCCGCGCCTAACTCCTACCATTTCCGTCTATTCCGAGGCTGTTCCCGAAGCGGGTGCCCGAGGAGCGGAGATATGGCATTAGGCCTCGACGCACATTTTTTACAGTAAGCGATTGACGAGGGAACGGGCCCACAATTTTTCCTAATTTTAACAATAAAATTAAAATTATGGGGAAAAAAATAAAATAAAAAAGGAAGAAAATAAATAAATATTTGTTATTTAATGAAAATTAATCAAGGTTTGTCCTTGATGAGATTATCCGTAATTTTCGTTAATCCCAATGACAAAACTAAAAATGAGAAAAAGAAAATAAATAATAAAAAGAACAAAAACAAATTATTATTTTAATGTTTGATAAATCTTGATGGGATTTATATTTGATGGAATTTTGCTAAAAATCATTTATTTACCTATTGTTTGCCGATCCGTATGAGTTCCCTTGACTTTCCCGATTGACCTGATTATTACCATCGCGATGGCCGATTATAAAGTGAGTGGGACTGATGTAGGGTCAGGGCGTCATGGTTGGTACGGTGCGACAATAGGTTCTACTTTGGTGTCGCCATGGATCATCTGCTCCATGGTACTATGTATTGGACAGTCTCGGTTACGGGTTCGGTGATGGGCTAGTTTTCTGCAAGACGGTACATTTAT
>BFEA01000583.1:558915-589146 GCA_003427395.1 Chara braunii
TCTCTCTCTCTCTCTCTCTCTCTCTCTCTCTCTCTCTCTCTCTCTCTCTCTCTCTCTCTCTCTCTCTCTCTGTGGCTTCCCTATTGCCGTCTGCGTGGAGGTCTGGTGTCTACGTATAGTCTTGCTCCACCCACTGCACCTACAGGCTTGTATCTATCTATGAAGAAAGTGTGCAATCGTCTGAAACATCGATAGATAAAAAAAAACGAAGAAAAACAAAAAACTGCACCTACTGCACCTACTGCATCTATGTATGAAGACAAAGGATGTATACTTCTGTTTCCTAGGGAAGATTCATTCTGGGGACTTGTTTTTTTTTTGTTTTTTTTTTGTAATGAGGACCATTTCTCAATTTATGTGGGTTGCTCCAACTGTAACGAATGCCCCGGGGACAGGCCCGTGGCTACACGGGCGTGTACCAGATTTTTTTTTAGAGCCCTTTTTCTGAAGTTGGTGCCCAAAACCCGTAGCATAACGCACGTGCGTTGTATACGAATACAACACACGTCGTGCGTTGTATTTATATACAACACATGTGCGTTTTGTTCGGGGGAAGACTGTAGGAGACTTCAAGGGAGCGGGTAATTACCTGTGGTTAAATAGTCATTAGGGTCAGAGAGAGAACGCTGGAAGAGACTGAACTTGCGGGAGAGAGTTCGCATACTTGCTGAGAGAGAGAGGGGCGATGGGATAAACATTAGCGGGAAATGTTTTTCCTTTGTATTTAAACGGGTTTGCGAACAAGTATATTCAAGCTTGTTAAGGCGGAGTAACCGAATAGGTTAAGGAGGGATAACCTTGCCGCAGCTTGAACTCACGAGAGAACAGGGAGAGAAAAAGGCAGTGCAGTTGGGGGAATCGAACGCGGAGATGCGAGTCAAATGACAACGGGGGAGAAAACCAGTTGCTAACACTCGAAGGATCGCGTGAGCAGAAGGATAACTCTAGCTACTGAAATACGAATGAATCTTACGAAGCGGGCGAAATGTGAACACGATCGAGATGTGTGTGACGGAGTACGTAATTGGGAAATTAAGCCTACACAAGGGTCAAACGCGATCAAATTCGTGAACGACAAGTATACTCGCAAGTTGAACAATCGGGTGCCTTCTCATCCGGGGAGTCGCCCTGGTGGACAATGTTCGGTAATCGTATTTGAACTTAGTCATTGGATACACAGACCGACTTGTGTTCACGCACACGCCTAGACAAGCGATTGATGACAAGTCTCAAACGTGACGGTACTGTTTGCAACGACCTTTGCACCATGTTTTGGTTGAGACGTTGGCGGTAAGCACAAGAGAATCGTTGCATAACGGGTACTTAGCATCAATGATGAGAGATATCTTGTTTATAATTCCGCTAACCCTCAAATATCAGGTATTTATCCGCTCTCGACTGTTCAACAAACTCAGTGACAAATATAGGCAGTGACAGATAGGGACCGCCTCAGAATATCCGATGCCAAGCGTTCGACTACCGTTAAAGGTCAAGTTAAACTTTGAATATCAAATCTTTGGGCATTGTATCCTAGTGGCCAGCGTTCTCGAGAGTCCGAACCTACTTGCGGATTGCAGCGCGCGCCTGAGTTGATTTTTCCTTTATTTTAATTGTTTACTAAAAAGATTTATTTATTCTCCCAAAGTTGTATCACACAAAGAGTTCTGACTCGAATGTGAGCTATTTCTCATTAACGAAACCTGTAACAGGTTAAGAGGAAGACGGAGGTGTCTGTACTACTGAATATATCTGAAATTAAACAAGAGTGGAACAGTCCTTCATAAGAGGACATCTACATCATATTGAAGTGGATAATCCGGGTCCTGTGTCTCGAGAAGCACCTCGTCACCCAGTGTCAAAACTGAAATCTGTTTGAAGGAAATACCGAAAGGGGGTGCTTGATTGGGTCCAGCGGCAACATGAGGGAAGGACAAGTGGGTAGTCACTTCAATCATTAGACACAAGTAAATAAATCTTCATTTGAATAAGTTTGTCTTCTGGTAAGTGACGAGAACGTGTATAGATTGCTTCTATTCTATCATTGTTGTGGGAGTCCAATCAAACCTGCAATTACGTGGATGGTTTTATCTGCTTTATTGTCGTAATTCATTGATTTCTAGTCGAATTGGATCGGGCGTTCTTCTGGTCTGCATCCCTTGCTACAATGTACCTTGCCGCACTCTGGTGCGTACCCTTGCTTGGGGGCTGATATCCCTACATCCACGGACCACGGCCGCTCGATCACGAAAATCCTCGTGATAAAGGCTAGCACGAATATCAAATTGAAAATCGGGTCCAAGGGTCGTAACATTGATCGATATAAGAATCTTTCCCTTGAAAACTAATAAATGAATAAGCAAAAGAAAAGAAAATGGAGAAATTTTATGAACTGTGAAAACTAGTCCCAAATCTAAAGCCAAGCTAACAAGATCTTCAAGGAATATTATATTATATACATCTCTACTATCCACAGTGATTGCGGTAGTGCTTTCTGGACCTGCTGACAAGCAGTTGCAAACCTCACTCCCTGTTTTGCGCTGAGGATTTCTGAAGCGGGCATGGCGGGTGACAGACGCCGATGCCTCTGGTTTCGGCGGCGAGCAGGTGACCCCTCCCCGAGTTTTCTCACAACCTTGGCGCCATTGCCGGGGAGGGGATTGCACCCCCAAGACCTCGACCTTCCCCAATCAAACGGGCGTGCCCTGGCTAATCAACCACGTACTAGTTAGCTTAAAAAAGTTTATTATTTGATTTTCTTTGTTTTTAAATATTTTTCTAAATCGATTTTTCCATATATCTTCTGATCCTCTCGTTTTCGCGCAAGCAGCCCCAGGGTCAAAGCTCGACCCAGCATTAAGGTGGACGATTTGATACCGATTTCGCAAAAATCTGACGATTAGATTTTGAGATAACCAATTTTTTTTTTTTTTTTAATATTATTTTAAAATTTTTTGTTTTCTTTTTTATCTATTACGAAAAATCGGACGAAAATTTGGAAATAACGACATGGGACAAGGTTGTTCCGTTTATTTTACCTAACATTTTGAGGTATTAGTCGGGGAAAACAGAGTTTGTTTGGAAAAACAGCGGGAACCAACAGACAAGAAATATAAAAAAAAATTAGAAGGCGAATTCAATTTTCTTTGTAATTTGGTTAAAATTGAAAGAAGCAAAAAAAAAAAAAAAAGTGATCCGATAACTTTTTTCTTTGAACTTGAAAGAGGTTCACAAAAGTTTTCCACAGCGGTTTGGGGTTTTACGGTTCGCGTGCGGCTGCGCGCAAAACCTTAAACCCTAGATAGAAAAAACCCTAACACCCCTATATAAATATAGAATCAATTAAATAGAGTTCTAACTAAAACTTCGCAGATTGCAGTTGGGGTCTAGGGTTTTGTGGATAAGGTATACGCTCTGAAAATAAAGAGTATAAATTCAAATTTTTGTGTTTCGATCGTTTATCTTTGCCTTCCTTTCGGCAGTTGATCAAGGGATGACCTCCCGAACCCCCACCCTAAACCCTAAACCCTAAACCCTAAACCCTAAACCAGGGGCCAACAGGGCTAATCTGGGTTTGGGTCATTCCGTTGGTTCGTATTAAAGAGCCTGAAACTAGGCACAAAACTTTTTCCTAATTAAAATTAAAATTTTATAATTATTTGATAAAAATTGAAAACAAATCGAAAAAGGGGGTTAAAAAGAGGGAACTACTCGCCTCGCGATACGCTAGGGTTTATGTCTAATTGCCCTGTACACTGAACACGAGGTAGAGTTTTCTTTCTACTTTTAAGTAATTTTTATTAATTAAAATAATAAAACTTACCTAAAAAAATAAGAATATGGCCTCAAAATCCCAAAAAGCAAGTACGTACGCCTTTATTTTCGGTTTTTGCTTAGGACGTGGAGTCCATTGGTCGGACGCACGCTCGAGGGAGCAGTAGGAAGAATTCCCTCTAATGGAGCACGTGCCTTGTATTTGAGGGAACTCGAATATAAGGTACGTAAGCTCAATCTGAGTTCGGAATTCCACGCCCTTGTTAACTGGGCCACTCTAGGGTCTGTCTAGGACTTAAGTAGGCAACGCTTATTATAGGGACTACCCCCCGAACCCCATCCCAATGGGGGGGGGCGAAGCGCTGCCGAATTTTTTTGGATTTTGAGTCATTTCCACCTTTATTTTTCTTAGGTTTTCCTATCCTTTACTGCGTCATTCGGATGTGGCCACCCTTGACCGCCGAAGAATATGCAGTGGACTTGGTGTGGGAGGTAGAACCTCCCAAACTCGTAGAGGGGGACCTAGTAGAGTTCACCCTGCCAACGTGGACCACTTCCTGGCACGATGGTTGCTACAAGTGGAGATCTATCCGTCTGTGGCTGGGTGTCTGGCTGTGGATGTATAGAGACATAAAGAGAAGTCAGGGCCCGAGCGACGCATGTGGGAGAGGCCTGCCGTACGACGAGGTTAAGGCCTATTTGTACTTGATTGCAGAGACGACGAAGAAGGCTGCTTTAACCCTGGTGACGTGGGGGACCTGTGGGATTATCGGCTGGGCCGTACGAAACCTCCAAAAGGAGATCGAGGCATTCTGCTTTGACGAGGAGCAAAACCCGATAGTCTTGCTTCACGGATTGCCTCACCTCATCATCACAGGGGACCTCTAGGTGGTCCGGGACTGTTTTTTCCCTCACTCAGGCCTTAGGCTGAGGACAGTTGTCCCCGCATTCGTCGTGGATGCGGGGTTCGGAGGGGTAGGTGGCCTGGTAGAGGCCTACCTCACCACTAGGGAGCTTGAGCATTTCTCGAGGTAAGAGCATGACTCCCATTATATTTACTACTCCCTGGTGACTGCCGGACCTCGGTTGGGGGACGAGAGAGTTCAGCTTATAGAGCTGATTCGTTCCATTGCTCCCACCAATGGCGATTATGTGTGGGACCGTCCCTCGCCGTCATACATCTGGGACTTGTTGGACTGCGAGCTCGGGGATCACGTTCATAGGCAGGCTCTTCTCTAAGGACGGGGGCTGCGGGTGAAGCCAGGATTCAGGGAGTCATGATACTGAGCTCCTCATATCCGTTTACCAGCTGACCGAGTATTACGAGTATATAGCGGTGCCTTAGTATTGTGTGGTGGAGGAGCTCGACGATGACGAGGAGGAGGCCCGGGAGCCTGATTGGGTAGACTCCGAAAGGGAGGACGCCGAGTCTGAAGAGGAGGATGACATCGCCGACGCTCACTTCCTAAGGTTAGGGGTCGCTGTCAAAGCCTAGGCAGGTCGATAGGACGACGGAGTGGATGTGGAAGCCTACGACAGTAGAGGAGTTCCCCGTCGTAGATCAGAGGTGGGGGTATGAGCCCCCAAAGTTAGTGTAGGGAGAATTAGTGGAGTTCACCCTCCCCTCTCGGCCCATCCACGAGGACGATAACAGCTCCGGGTGGCGATCGATACTCTTTATCTCAAGAGTGTGGTTATGGATTTATCGAGAGTATAATGGGACAAGATATAGGGGAGGTCTCCTTGCACATGGTCGTAGGGCGAAGGTAAAGGTTTTCTTGTATGTGAGCGCTGAAGCCACGAAGGAGACTGCTCCGACCCTTGTCATCTGAGGATCGTGCGCAGTTCTAGACTGGGCTGAGCGATACCTCCGGTTCTTGTACTTGAGCGCTGAAGCCACGAAGGAGACTGCTCTGACCCTTGTCATCTGAGGATCGTGCGCAGTTTTAGACTGGGCTGAGCGATACCTCCGGGAGGAGATACATGTTTTTCGGCAGGACGAGGAAGGGGGCCTGAGGAGGTGGCCCACGAGGTCCTCCGTCACGGAGATTTTGGGGGAGCTCTGGATCGCTGGACCGGGATTCTTCCCTTACTCTGATAGGCGACTGAGGGCGACCTTGCTGACATTTGTAGTAGAGGAGTTGCTCGGGGGGATAAGACTCTAGGAGGATTGGTTGTCCTATCTGACCCTACAAGAGCTCACTATCTTCTTCCGTAGTGATCTAGATACTGACTACGTATACTATTCTCTCTTGACAGGAGGGCTGCACTAGGGAGACGAGAGACTTCAGCTGATAGAGCTATTACGATTTGTAGTTCCTACCCCGAACATGGATTGGTCGCGGGCGGTATTGTCAGAGCGGAGGCATCCCCCGCAACCATACGTGTGGGACCTTCTGGATAGCGAGCTTAGAGCGGGACCCGAGTACCTCGCTTCGTTGGGGCGACTTCTTGAGGACGATTGCGACGCCTGGTGGAGTGACGCACTTATTTCTCCGCGGCTGGTCGTGCGATACTACGAGAGGATAGGAGCGCCAGGGTATGACCTAGAGTCGGAGGTAGATAACGACGGAGAGGTATCTGAGTCGGATGATGGGGCAGAGCCGGAGGACGATGAGGACGAGACTGCTGGGGGACCGATCCATTTTCCGAGGATAGTGGTCGACCTAGAACCTAGATACCCGTGGTACGCCCCAGAGAAAAAAAAAGAATAAAGTAGTCGAAGAGATTATGAATGGGCAGGCACGCGATCTTCTTTAGACAGATATGTTGGAGTCGTAGGTCGCCTGACGAGCGAGGACCGACTAGTGAGGAGATCGATGAAGTAACACACAACTTGAATGAGAGGACGAAAAGAGGTATACTGCCATACGAGCTTGTTAAGTATGAGTATGTTCAAAATGGCGACATAGAACACGAGCGGTTGTATGTCCTCACCTTCCTCATCATCAACTCAGACGAGTACAACGTGCAGGTATATCTTCCCAGGAGACGAACAGGAGGCTACCTATACGGGAGCAGTTGGAAGAGAGCGACCAAGTTAGTGCAAGCTGAAAAGGACTGATTATTGGCAGAGGGAAAGACAATTAGCTGGAGTGCAGAGATTGAAGTATTCGACCATATTCCAACTCCTCCGGTTATAGGGAGAAACCTGACAAAGTTCGGATGGCGTGAGACGGTGGAGTTGGTAATTAGAATAAGAGTTGCACAGGCTGATTTGTGAGGCAGATGGAGACATGAGGTGTGATTCGAGCTCGTGGTAGGCATATCTGCTACTACGCGATTCCGACTCCTACAAGGTGAAGACATTGACAAAACCCAGAGAGACTGCTCTTGGGTTCGACATCCCTCTCCCTGTGCGAATGGACGAAAGTGAGAGCGTGCCGCTTAGGTATATGGGAACGTGGACAGCGGAAGGAGTGTTCCTGTGGACAATGATCTTATAAGTTAGAAAGACGAACGGTAACAGGCAGGTGGGGGCGATCAGATATCTTGTATTCGATAGGTTGCAGGAGCTCGAGATAGGGCTAACACTTGTTGGCGTTGGCCGGACCTGGTGGAGATACGAAGCTCTAACGAGGAGTATTTTGGCTAGGAAGGCGAGCACTTTAGCGGGAAGTAGTTAGCCACTGGTGCACCTCGTATTTGGACCCCTGAGGGCAGGTCTGTACCCTGTAGAGGGCTGGAGGTGGGCCCTGCCTGCATTCGCAATAGAACAAGCGTATGGAGGTATCAACAACTTGAGCGGAGCGGTAAACGATACGTTTTACGCTCTCGGCTTGGGCTTAGCGCCTCGGTTTAAGGAGGCTTACTTCTCTGTTTGTGCGAAGTGGGGGCGTCTTGATTACGAGACGCTAAGAGGACTGATCGACACAACCTGTTGGGTGGATTGTCTGAGACCAGTCGATCTGATCGATTACTGTCGAATGCGCGTCGAGAATAAATATACGGGTTTGGAAGATCTCAGATATCTTTTCAAGAGCTGTCAGTAGGAGGCATGCCGGGTAAAACGACACCAGGGGTTGAGGTGAGCAAACACGTAGTGAACGAAGGCTTTAGGGTGACCGTCCTACTCAGAGTGAACATAGAAGAAAACTTGACAGAGCGAGAATGTCTGCGACGAGCTAGAGAGTTTATCGGCGAACACCGGGTAGGGGTCCTCGCGTGCGTGACCTTTCAAACGAAGGTAACGTACGAGGTGATGGTATGGTCGGACGGATACTTACGCGCAGAGTTGTTCTTTGACGAGACAGTAGCGGAGGCAAGGAGCAGGGTATGAGTCGGATTGCATTGACATGACAGAGCACGAGCCAGCGCTGTACCGACGTAGACCCCGAACATCGTACCCTCTCCGGTGGGATCGCAGAGGTCCCGATTCATGGAGGAGTATGGATGATAGAAATCCTCGAGTGGTCGCTCACAGAATAGTGACAAGCCGTTAGCGTGTTGGCGAGCGATATGAGCCACCCTTGCGACGACTTTCGTATGGGTGAGCAGTTTCTAGACGCTTAGCATGCGATGACGGAACGCTACAGATTCTCCTAAGGGTGAGTATAAATGAGGAGCTGTCGGACAACGAGCACAACGAACTTGCGGAGGATGTCATACGAGAGCAGAGGTTAGGGGCACAGAGGGAAAAATAACGACACAGAGGTGGATGGTATATGAAGTGTTTATATGCGTAAAAGGGGTTGAACGCATAGAGATAGTTTGAGACGAAACGCCGACGGAAGCTCGGAGTAAGATATGAAAGGCCCTCGGAACTTAGGAAGAGATGGATAGTTGAGAATGAAAAATGTAGATGAGAGGGTGAAGAGAGTCAAGGAGCATGTTATAGAACCAGTTTTAAAGCGAGTCAAGGAGCTGGGCAACAAGATTCAGGACTGCGGAGCCAGCAAGAGTGAGAGGAGCTGCGTAGGATAGACGCAGTAACGAGGGAACTAGAGAGTCTCTTTAGAGAAGACAGAGAGTTCTTCAGGAGGTGGCGATTAAATTTTCGTGAAGATGAGAGATCGTAACCGCGAGGAATCGGGGCAGTCGTCAGAATCGACAGAACGGCCGAAGGAGTCGTCAGAGGCTACAGACCCGAAAGAAAAGGAAAGTGAGGAAGGAGCATCAGAGCAATGATAGGAGACAATGACCGGTACGACTCAATATTCCAATGATAAGTTTTCCTTGCATGTCGTGGGGAATTTAGATGGATCGGTGGTCTGTGTAGTGATGCAAGTATAACACCTAGCGAGACTCGGTGTGATTGAGGAAGCAGAGTGCACTCAGCAAGTGGTGAGGGATGTGCGAGTGACCAGCCTCTGGTAGGAGTTGAAAACGACTGTCTGATTAGATACATATTGTGTGTGACTCCTTCGATGAACGACCCTTGTCTCGATCGTGGCACGAGACACCGAGAGAGACTAAGAGACTCCTAGAAGAGAAGGCCAGGAAGGCGGGAGAGTTAGCTAGGGTAATAGTTGATGGTGTTGTTCTAAGGACACTCTGGACGCATAATCGGTATTGGAAGGAGTTTATTAAGACCCTACAGGGCATAGAGGACTTCGGAGACAACGATGACTTCGAAGCTTTCTACTAGGTCCTGCAAGCATCCACGGATAAGATGTTAGTGGCGCTTGCTTTAGTTGGTTTAGAATGCTAGGTGACCCGCAAATATTGGGCGAGAGATGAGCCTACCTGAGGGGGAGTTAGCACGAAGGAGATGGAAGTTTGCAGGATGGAGCGGACCTCGTGAACCTGAACGTGAGAAAGTGTTGCAAGGCATGAGCGCAATAAGCAGATGAGAGGTCTTTCCCTATGAAGTAGTTAGGTACCAGGTAGCAAACAACGACTGAGACATGAATCAATTCTATATAATGACTGTACACTTTCGCGACCTAGGAGTACACCACATTAGGATATACTTACCTAGGGAGCGGATAGATTCCGTGTTTACACGACGTGCTGGAGAATAGCCGCCTGGAAATTGAGGGAAGAGAAGAAGAGATTGGAAGATTTAGGGAAGACCGTCGAGGTATGTGACGACGTCTCAATTTTCGACGGTTTGCCTAGGCCGTCGATTCAGGATAGAGGATTAGAACGGGATGGATTGGAGGCGGTAGTAGACTTTGCTAGGACGGTCAGAACGAGAAATGGTCCCAAGAAATCGACAGGAAAAGAATAAGATGTAGGGATGAGCGAAAAAATAATTATCTCTGACCGCGAGCTGGAGTTGAGGAGAGAGAGGTTTCTTGCCAGAAAGTTGCGGAAACAGACCGTCCAAGGAGAAACTAGAGACTATTTGTGGCCTGTTGAGTTCGCTAGGGAAGAGAGAGGTGATCCCTTACGAGGTAGAGAGGTACGAGCTTGTGGATAGCGGATGAGAGGAGATACATCTTTATGTGATGACCGTCAGGTTTATCTACATAGATGTGTATGATGTGAGGATCTATCTACCTAGGGAAAGAGTAGTTGATCTTGTATGCGGACGATGTTGGGAGTGCGCAGAAGAGGTTGTTAAAGGCGAGAGAGATAAGTTGTTAACTTTAGGGAAAAACGTTATCTGGGACACTCGGATAACGGTCTTTGTGGGTCTTCCTAAACCTCTGACTTCGTATCAAATTACGCAAAGGGGAAACTGCGAGACCGTAGTAGAGCTCGTCTTACGACATCAGAAGTTTGATGGCAAGAGGAGGTGAGTACCCACTCGCAGGAGCCAGCGTTGTATGACGAGGGTTGAATGAATTGGAAAGGAGGACATCGATTGATCTACAAGAGCGCTTGTGTGCCTGCACTCGCGAGGAGTTACGCACTATAGGGAGCGCAATTTGTAGGGGAGTGAGGTGCCGCGAGACATGAGTGCTAGAGGTCACGAGAGGTGATGCCTGCATAGAGGGACAGGAGGGACGACTTTTCCTTAACACGGGAATACTAGGTATTGAGGGCGAGCATGAGATCCGAGAGCGGAAGACTGACGATTATTTTAAGGGCGGTTGAGAATTAGGTTTACGTATTTAGGGATTGGCAGAACCGGTTTTGACATTAGGTCCGCAATGCCAGTTCTGACATTAGGTCCGGGCTGCAGGTTCGAGTGGCAGGGACGATAGACTCCTTGTACATGCGCCAACTCTGAGAGGGAGTAGAGTATATGGAGTCTGACACAATGGGTTCGCATCCGAATATAGAACAACAAACTAGTGTATATCGAACGTCACCGGACCGTGCTCTGCGAGACCTCAAGGAGCGCATCCGGCAGAGTGCACCGTTGAGATGTGTGGATCAACCCGATGATGGGGAACCCGAGGTGATGGGCTGCCCAGTCGTCGTTGAGCCAGATAGGACAACATCGCTGGTACGAATGGAGAGTAGAACAAAACCTCCTAGTATCCGGCGGGAGATGCCCGCTCGACGCTGTCCAACGTACGAGTGGAGAGATGTCAAAGGTGATAGAAGCAGGGATGACTGGAAAGACGGTATACCCGGGAATATGCCTGGAGATAGAGATAGACCTCCGGAGAGGAGCACACCACCTAGACGGATCTATGACCCACAGACGGGGGAGTCGTATATGCTTCCTTACGAGAGGAGGGATAAATACATTATCTCAGACCAGTCGTCGGAGTTAGACACCAGACCACCCATTTTCAAGGGATACGGCATCACCGAGTATCTCGAGAAGTAGGAGTTGCACACATACCGCAGCCAATGGTCGGAGGACGAGATCATAGACAAAGTAAGACAATTTTTTGTTCAACTCAGACCCGAGCTTGAGCCAAGTAATCAAAGAAGCGCGACCAAAGGATAGGAGGTGGACTACCTACAAAACCAACCTTTATGAACTTTTTAAGCTGGAAGATGTCAAATACTCTATCCGAGATCTGGAGGTGAGGACCCAAGGTGAGGACGAGAGCGTCCAAGCATTTGGGAGACACTTCCAGAAGATATCCGATGCCCTGATTGCAAAAGGGAAGCTATCGGAGGTCGAGCGTTGCACGATCTTCATCGGCCGATTACCAAGAGGAAAGCAGAAGGGAGTACCGAGAGAGATGTTTCATGACAAGATAGATTTTGTGGCGGTTCTCAAGTTGGCAATTAAGGCTGAGGCAGATGGTTACAAGGACCTAGTCTGGAGAGGGATGCAACATCGAGACCTCTCTCTCTATCGTGAGTACGATGTGGAGAGGTGTTTCATTTTAACGACCAGCCTTGGGAAGAACGCCGATATTTGTTGGATGGAGTCCGACCAAAGCGACCCAGGGACAAAGAGGCAGTGATAGATGAGAGGAGGAAAATGAGAGAAATGATGAAGGGACTGGCCAGACAAATGACCAATATTGAGACCAACACGGAGCCACGACTTATAGAGACAAGTCAGGGTCCCCATACTCCCTGCGATGGGATCGCAAGAATACTGACCCTTGGCGGAGCATGGAGGATAAAAACCCTCGCACACTCGCGGACTATCGCGCGAGAGAGAGATATGATAATGGCTGGTGGCGTAGGGATGAGGAGATTGATAGAGGATCGCCGAGGAGACAGGTACCACGGGACCGACACCTTTAGTCAAGGGGGAATGCAGGAACAGTATCTTCGCAGTCCAAGATATGATAAGAACGTGGAAGGATACCGGAGTCCGGACAATTTCAACCGGAGAGACAGAGATGACTCCCGTTGTCGGTGCGAATACCCTTACAAGGGTATCCGCCCTGTTTTTTGCGAATGACGAAGAATAAGTTTGGATTCAAAACTTTGAAAATACCACGTGAGGCGCGGCCGCGTATGTGACCTGCAGTATCTAGGAGGGTGACTAAGATAGAGGGTGTGTGAGCGCGCAAGGTTAAGACGCGCGTGTGATTTTTGACACAGTGGACTAGCTTGGTTTCTTATTACAGAGTAAGGTACTGAGAGGTTGCGTTTATTTTTGCCCGATATGTTTGGGTGGCGGTAGGTTGGTATACGGGATTTTGTTTGTGGTGGTCATGACGTGGCTTGTGCAAATCAGCGCGGAGGTTTAGAAGATTGTACGTGTAGCCATAGATGGGGGTACGCCTGAGCGCGGCGCTGCACCGTTTTATAATAGACTCTGCGCCTGCTAGTCTCAGGCTTGGGCTTAGCCCTATAGGTTACGGTGTTCGGCTTACAAAACGGAGGTATGAGGATCGAGGCCAGCAGGCGGCAGCGTGGGAGCGGCAGAGCGTTGAAGAGGCTGAGGGGTTGAGGGTCCCGCAAGACTATCCCCCTTTTGTTTTGTCGAGGGAGCCCCGCCCAGTTGCGGGCCCATTAGGTGGAACCCGGGGATTGTTGGTAGGTCCCGCCTTCTTTCTCCGCTCACATCGACTGCCGATTGATGTATACATATTTTATTTTTGCTATTACTTTTATTTTTGCTTTGTTTTGTTATTGGCACCCAGGGCTCAACCCCTAGACCTTACCTTACCTGTCTGAGGTACCCCCGAGTGTTGGACTCGTAACCTGCGTTGAGGGTTGTATCTGCTACAGGCTGAAGGGTCGAAATTTTAGCAGCAACAGTCTTGAGGGGTCAAAGTCTTAGATGCTACGTAACTGCTACAGACCGACCGGTTAAGGTCAAACCGGTGTTGCAGCTCTCTGAGGGGTCATGATCTGGGGCCCATAGCCGTTGCTGTCAGAAAGGGGTCAACGAGCTGACGGGGGTGACCCCTGGTAGGTCAAAGCGGATAGCCAATGGTGGCGAATCCGCCGGTGCCGAGTCAGGAGAGCCCAGTCCCAGTCTTCCCGAGTCCGGTCAGCGGCTGTTGTGGGGAACGGTGGGTGCTCCGGGTCCGATGAGAAGGGGGCGGGGCGGTACCGTACAAAAGTATAAATTAGAATGCGGCACCCAGCCATTCAGTCATTCTTGCGTAAGCTATGTGGAAGCGCTGTCACAGCGGAGCGTGCGTGAGTGGTCTGCAGAGCCCGACGGCGAAGTGGGCAGAGAGACGAGAGAGGTCATAGCATGGAGGTAGAGACAACTGAAATGCCATAGTTTTAGGAGGAACACAGAGTGTGTGCGAACAGGGAGTTGAGCGTGGTGGCGGGTTGGGGCAATGGGCGCCGCGTATCATAGGCTTCCGATGGGGACCTGCGCTCAGTGGCATGCGGAGTGACCGTATTTCCGCTCTTCGAGCGTGGGCGTTGGGCGCTATAGCCACCTGAGGCAGACTTGTAATTGATCGATGTTCCTATCCTCCTTGTTTTGGAGCGATGTAGGGGACGTTTGCCGCCAGTTTGGTATGAGCCAACCGCATGCGTATGGTGAAGGGCGCTCCATAGCCACGTGAAGGCGGAGGGCTCGAACTCAGCCGATGGGCTGCGCGGCCGTATTGACTGTGCCTCGAGTTGAGCACTAGTCACCAGCTCGGGATACCTCCTGTCTGCATAGACAAGAAGCGAGTGGGTACGTGAGTTCGGCTAGGGTATGGGATAGGGTACTCGCGGTTTGGCGGGCTGGAGGGCGCAGCCACACCTTTGACTCTCGAACAGGGCGCTACGTGCCATAACCACCTGAAGCGAGCTTGGCGCTTATTCACCATATCTGGGAAAACTCTGAGTTAGGGCGCTTGTCGCCAGTCTGCTGTGGCCTCACTCGCGTGCCTGTGAAGTGAAAAGCAAAGCAAGCCTGTTTGCACGGGTAATGGAGCTGGGGTATGCTGTTCCGCGCGCTGGGTAGGGCGCTGCCGCACCATCGAATGATCGAGTGTGGACACTGTACACTGTGGCCTGCTGATGAAGACTCGTACTCGGACTGTGATCGGCGCTGCCATATCAAGGATCTTTGATTGGGGGCGCTGGGCGCTTTAGCCATCGGAGGGGGGCTTGTGGGTGAGTCGCGTCCCAAGCTGTTGCATCTTCGGACTCTGAGCCTGGGGGCTCCGAGTTGCCATGTCCATAGGGGGCTGAGCTTGGGCACACGCTGCGAGCTAGACCTCTCCGCTGTTTGTGGGGGTAAGAGCGTGGGTTTGGTTGCGGTGGTATCGAGGTTGGTACCCGATAACCCATGCGCCATAGTGCGTGGCAGAATCAGCGATCGTCGGAGTGGGGCGCTGGGAGCTGTTTACTGCCTGTCGAGAGGGCTGGGGTTGGAGTTGTATGCCAGACTATTGTATTTCCGGGCTTTAAGCCTGAGCGCCGGGTTCCGACCGGTTGCATTTCTGATCTTCGAAGTTCGGAGGCCGTACCCCATGGTAGTTTAAGGGAAAACGGTGTCTGGGTTGGGCACCGGGTGGCCATATCTCTAAGCTTTGGGCTAGGGCGCAATGCTCCGAGGGGCTGCATCCTCGGACTTGGATCAGTGGGCGCTGGGCGTCATAGAGGCCTGCTGAGGGGCGGTGCTCAGGCTGTGCTCGGAGCTACCGTACCTTCGCACGCTGAAACAGGGCGCTAGCTGCTGGCCTGGTGTGTCGCGCGTTTATACACCTTTGAAGTGGTTAAGAAAAGAAGGTTGATTGCGTCGGTATCGGGACTGGTACTTGGGGCTCACGCGCAGTAAGTAGCCGGGGGGGGAGCTGGAGGAACGTTGCTACAAAGAAGGACTGCCGAACCTGTGTTGAGGGAAAAGCAACGGGTACTTGTGCATAAGACAACAACAAGGAGGGGGAGTGAGCAGTAAGCAGGAAGGAGGCTAATACCTGGAGTTGGCGGTGGCTTGCAGAGTTAGCAGCTTGCTAACTGGGCATCCTGCGGAGTTATTAGCCTGCAGAATTGGTGTCTGCAGACGATACTGGTGTAGCCGTTGGGGGGGGAGGCTGCTGTCGCTGCTGTTGACCGTGCACGAGCTACTGCCTGCTGTTGATTGCTGCATACTGTGCAAAAATTGTTGGCGCTGCTGTTGACTGTGCACGAGCTACTGCCTGCTGCTGGTTGCTGCGTACCGTGCAAAAACTGTTGCTGCTGTTGTTGACTGTGCACGCGCTATTATTCGCTGCTGGTTGCTGCACGCTGCCGCCGGCCATTGCCAACTATTACAGCCTATTATACAGCGGCGATTGGGCTAAGGAGAGGTGCCGGGACTAAGAGGAGCATTTAGGCTTGAGAAGGGAGATTAGTGTTGTGATCTGAGAACTCGTCAGTAGAGTGAATTCGGCAGTCCGACTTAGAAGTTGACCAAACTGCTATTGTTTGGCCATCATTGCGGGGTCCTTAGGCGCATGAAGGTTTCAAGACCCTCTCTTGCGAGTTGAGTTGTCTCTCTCTTGTATCTCGAGAGTCTGAGACCCCTACTTCTGCCCTTCTAAGTCTAGTCCAGCTCTGAGAGGAAGGCGGCAGGCGGGATTGCAACCCGTATGATCGCAGCAAGACTTTGTGGGGAGTCAGCCCACCGATTGTGGGAGCTTTGCCGGAACTCAGGAGGAGTTACGGAGGTAGAGAACTGAAAGGTAACCCTTGCTTTCCCTTTATAAACCCAGTTATAACCCCTATCTACACTCTTTTTTATACTTTGACTGGATATACTGCATGCCCCTTTACTTCAACTTTCAGTTTGACTTTCAAGAAATAACCAGACTAAGTAAAGGAATGTATGTGCAATGTCAGTTTCAGTTTCATTTGTTGACTGAAAGCAGATTGTGGGGTTGCATCTGGGGGAAGGATGGGAGAAGGGCGGTATTGCATGTGTTTGACTGGGTCAACCAAAGGCTGGGCCAGTTCCATAAGTTTGGGAAGACCTAGTGCTATGTTTATTTTTGGATTGCCTGGAGGACCAGACATGTTCCATAAGTTTGGGTGGTCTGGTTGCTCTAACTTGCGAGGGCTGATTGTGGATGATTTTCAGGGACCAAGCATGTTCCATAAGTTTGGGTGGCTTGGTCGCCTTGTTTACTTTGGGTTTTTGTCAGTTTCTTTAGTTCCTGAAGGAGGAGGTCTGAGCATGTTTTTTAAGTTTGGGTGAATCAACCTCTTCCTGTTTTGGTTTAGAGATAAATGAACCAGGCTAAGGGCCAAGACATGTTCCATAAGTTTGGGTGGTCTTGGTCCAACGCGTCGTACATGCTAGAACCTGAAGGTTATAATTTGGCTATATTTTATTACTACATAACTTATGAACAAGCTAGTCAGACAAGGTTCCATAAGTTTGGGTGGTCAGACTATAGCTTATCACCAACTGAAGAGAATACTAATTAAGAATGAACTTGTGGTACGAAGGGGCAGGTTGAATCTTGAGTTGAAGATGATCGATTCAGTTATATGCTACCTCAAAAGACTAAGCGCAGACAAGTATATAAAGTTGGGATATTTAAACAGTTAAGAGCGACTAGGGTGGCCTAGTCATATGCTCAAAGGAAAGAAAAGTTTTTGTGCCCTGTGTTTGTGTATACTTCATGGCTAAGCTAGACATGTTCCATAAGTTTGGGTGGTCTAGCTTTATGCCCTATGTGAGTTGGGTATAAAATGATAAATCATTGAAAGACTATGACTTAGTATAAATTTGAGAAGTCTACCTTTCTAAAAGAAATGCTGCCCAACCTTTTACTAATTCAGGGAGTTAGACAAAATTTCTACTTTAGGAAGTCAGAGACTATTTTTGTTTTCCTATTCGGACTGATATAAATTCTGAAAAGACACTTTTCCTACGAGAAGCGCTGCCAAAATTTTCTTAGTTTAAGAGGAGTTAGATTATATTTTGACAGGTCGCAACGTTGACAATCCACTCTTCATAAAGGAGATCCTACCAAAAGTCTGGCTTCTTATTAGGCACTAAAGTCGGAGACTATTTTTGTTTTCCTATTCGGACTGATATAAATTCTGAAAAGACACATTTCCTACGAGAAGCGTTGCCGAAATTTTCTTAGTTTAAGAGGAGTTAGATTATATTTTGACAGGTGGCAACGTTGGCAATCCACTCTTCATAAAGGAGATCATACCAAAAGTTTGTCTTCTTATTAGGCACTTACTTAGAGATAAACTCAGGGGTAGTCAAGTTGAATAATCCTGGATGAAATTATGATATGGAGGCTACTCTCGATTTGGACTCATAGATTTAGTTAGGGAATTGACCTGTCTTATGTTACAGGTCCTCTTGGTCGATTTCAGGATTTGGGCTAGATTCAGTTTGCCGAAGCGGCTTGCGGAAGCCCCATGTGTATTAGCGACGAGGATTAAAAACCAACTCCTGCGTGACGTGGCCGGGAGGGTCCCGCGCTGCCCTTGAGTAGTGCCGGACCGATGCGCTCGACAACGGGCTACTCACCCTCTTATACAAAAAGGCAATAAAACAAATATACGTAATTATCGTCCGATAACTTTATTGACATTAGTCCATAAAATGATTGCAAAAACAATTGTAAATCATGTAATCCCGATTATGAAAGATAGGGGCATGATATACACTCTTAATCAATTAATTGATCAAGGAAAATATACTCTTAAATTTTTAATCAATGAAATGATCAAACTTTTCAGACAGTCAAAACATAACGCAACTTTTGTTCTTATTGATTTTGATAAAACATTTGATAATGTGGACTGACAATTTCTAGATGTATATCTTTTGAAGTTGAACTTTTGGACTTGAATTCCGTGAATGGGTGTACATTTTACATCAAAATGCTACAACTTGAGTACAAATCAATGGGTCTCCCATCTCAAGCTAAGGCTACAGAAAATCAGTTAGACAAGGAAATCCTTTAGCTCCCTTCCTCTTCCTCATTATAATGAAGTCATTAGGGGTCACCTCAGAACTAACAAAAATATTGGTCGTTTACACATATCGGGCATTGTCGAGGAAACTATTGCAGATCACCACACACTCAATGGTGAGACCTCAGTTTCCAATATGAAGAAATATTAACAAATTAATGAACAATTTTTCACAAGTGTCTAACATGGTGGTATATTGGGGTAGTAAGACAAAAAGGCGATGGTTGCATTCCAATGGAGATCGTCCATTATAACAACCCAGAATCAAAGTGGATACCACTAAAACCCTGATCCGTATCTTAGGTGTTTCCGTTTATACATATGAAAACTCAAAACCAATGATGAATTGATTTCCAAGCTATCTTTGGACAAGATGTGCGGATTGAAAAAACATAATACATCACTATTTGGTGGAGCACTCGTTATTAAAAATATTGTATTAACATCAATCTGATATAAATCAACACTCTGGTCGCTCAATAAGACAAGCACTACAGAGATCAAAACACAACTTACCTCCTTTCTCTCGAGAGGAGATCATGAAATGACTAATGTCATACCAAAAGTCGCTTGACACACATTAATCCAACCTTAATCCAGAGGAGGACTGGACATGTTTACATCGATCTTTGCAATACCATGCATCGACTATGGAACAAACCTCCCACGGAAAAAACTCGTACTTAAAAGATTAGGCGATCGACACCTCAGACTACTGAGCACGCTCACCCTCTCACTTCGGCCGAGGTCTGGTATGGTATTTGGGCCTTCCTATAGCGCATTCACACCCTCAGGCATTGGGGGATCATGAGGCTGCTCACAAATACATTTAGCCCCGAATGATTTTTTGGTCACTCTATTATGCGCGTGGAGACAGTCATTATGAGGAAATACAACGTTAGCCTAATAGACGGATGACGAACAGGAAGGGTTGTGTGCATGTAAGTTTAGATCCTCCTTGAACAACCTCGGTTGAAAATGAAATCATGCGGATCAAAAACCTATGTAACATAACCAAGACGAATTAGAAATCAACCAAACAACTTAAAAATGGGTTAAAACATGCTCACAATTTGCAAGCCAATTTGAATCGGATTATCTTCTTTATTCCGTTGTCATCAGTGGTTACACCAAGAAAGGGACCGACTCTTGTGGAATCGGATTGGGTAGTTGCTCTTTATCCGAATGGGTCCCGATTGTTTGGGGCACTCGTAAATCTTTTCCGTATGCATAGGGATAAATCTTTTTCAAGTCTGCAATCTGACGGTTCATAATTCTTTCCAACTGCAATGCTCTACAAGGTTTTGGTTTTTAAGGACCTATCCGTTCAACCTTGGACGACATATAATCCAGGATAACCCACACCAGAGCTTGCATTAAATTCGGAGAAATGGAGATGGCAGACCAACGAAACCGGTAGACCAAGAACACTTACCTCGCTCACGGTCAAAGCCACGTACCGTATGCTTCAACCACGGGTGGATGTTAAGGTCATTGTCAAGGATCATTGGACGAGGCATCTAAATCTGGATGCTCAGACCTTTCGTTTGGCGCGCTGGTTTCAAATGCTCAAGGAATGAACAATCAAGTTTGCATCACTACACTGTTAAATTATACAGTGTTGCCTCCTAACTAACGATTGGTTGATAGATCACTCATATTTGAACAACATGGACTAGTACTTCCTTGGTGCCAGTTCTGTCACATGACATTTCCCAGTCGCAAGATAAGCGAAAGGATTGAACATATTTTCTTACAGTGTCCCGGTTTGGCCGATGATGGGATTGCATCTGGAGACAATTGACAGACCTAAATTGGACATTTGATTGGAGGGCTATCCTCTTAGGTGCATGAAACCCTCCCTCTTCACCATATTTTAATCCTCTCACGCAAAGCTATACCATGGGCACTAAGGCACAAATGTTCTATATTTTCTTTGGAAGGATAGAGGGTGTGGAAAATTTTGAAACAATTAACATTTTGTTTAGACAGAGATTTGAGCTCAATGGCCTAGCATCAAATCTAAGTTACTAACATTTCAGTGTGTGTGTGTTATAAGTTTCCACCACAACAGTCCCTATTCCACCCAGACAAGTAGATTCGAGTACGCCAGCCCAACAAGTAAAAAATTCACCTCTTTATCAAGCAACGTGAATCAAAATTGAATTATTGACTGGGTGACGATGCCACCTGGCCGGGCTCAGCCTTGCCGGTTGGACCGGGGGCTTGGCCTTGCCAGTTGGACCGGGGGCGGTCGCCCGGGTAAACCGGGCGGGCCAAAAAAACGCCCAGAACTTTTTATTTTATTTTTTTTGAAAATGTGGTCGTTCTGCGCTCGGTAAGAGGACCCCGAATCCGCAATAAAATTTTGGTTTTGAGGGGCAGGGGGGGGTTGGTTTGGGTGGGGGGTGCTAGGGTTGGGGGGATGTCTGGGCGTTGGGGGCTCTGCATGTATATTGCCTGCTGTATGTTGAATCTATGTCATTTTAAATGTAATGGGCTGGGGGCTCTGCATGTTTGTTGCGTGCTGCCCAGATGTTTGTTGCATGCATATTATCAACCCTTTCATTCCGAAGAAGAACAAGACTGACAAAAAATGAAGAAGACTGATGAAAAGAAGAAGAAGAAGATGGATGGATGGATGGATGGATAGATGGACGGAGGGGAGGAGGGGAGGAGGGATGGCGAGATGGGAGGATGGAGGATGACTACTTAAAAATGTCCAAAGAGAAGAAGGGGGAAAAAAAAAACGAAGATGAAGATGGATGGATGGATGGATGGCGAGATAAGAGGATGGAGGGATGGAGGGAGACTGCTTAACAACGTCCAAGAAAAAGAAGAAGATGGATGAATGGATGGAGGGGGGGAAAGATGGCGAGATGGGAGGGAGGGAGGGAGGGATGGCGAGATGGGATGGAGGTAGTGATCAAAGGATGGACGGATGATGGATGATGGAGGATGGCGAGATGAGATGGAGGGAGGGAAGGAGGGATGATGGAGGATGGAGAACGCCGAGATGGAATGGAGGGAGTGATTGATGGATGGAGGATGGAGGATGGAGGATGGAGGATGGCGAGATGGGATGGAGGGAGGGATAGATCGATGGGAGGATGGAGAAAGGCAGGGAGGAAGTAGGAAGGAAGGGAATAAGAAGAAGAGGAGAGAAGAAGACAGCGAATGCAAAAGAGGAAGAAGAAGAAGAAGAAGAAGAAGAAGAAGAAGAAGAAGAAGAAGAAGAAAGGTGAGGAGGGGAAGAAGAAGAAGATAAAAAAAAGGTCGAGGGGAAAGATGAAAACTTGAGGGGGCGGAGGGGAAGAAGAAGAAGACGAGAGAATGACGAGGAGAGAAGAAGGAGAAGATGAGCGGAGAAGGAGGGGGAGGAGGACGAACTTCGTTTTTATTTTTTTCACCTGTCGTGTCTCACGTGACCTATTGAATGTCGACGAACCAGAAGAAATAGAAGAAGGAGAAGGATAGGAAGAAGGAGCAGGAGAAGAAGAAGAAGAAGAAGAAGAAGAAGAAGAAGAAGAAGAAGAAGAAGAAGAAAAAGAAGAAGAAGAAGAAGAGGAGGAGGAGGAGAGAGAAAACGAGGGTGGGGGAAGGGGGAGACGAAGAAGAAGAAAAATAAAAAGAAGAAGAAGTTTGTCCGGGCCTTCGTCATTACCTGCAACAGTTAACCTAGCAGCAGGACCTTCGCCAACTCGTCCTACACAAACCCTAAACGTTTCCGAAAAGAAGAAGAAGAAGAAGAACGGCGCCTTCGTCGTCGGGGTCTAAACAAAATTTTCCAAATTTTTTTTTTTTTTTTTACATCCCAAGCTTTTTACTCCCCTCACTTTCCAATTACAAACGATATTAATTTGTCAATTAATCAAATTTCATGAATTTTTAATCTTTTCATTTGAATCCTCCACTTCATAATTCATCAATTAATAATTTGAAATTAACTCGGAATTACTTCCGCATTAATTTAAAATTTCAATCTTTTTCCTTTTCTACTGTTAATTCCTTTCGAATAATTAATCCAAAATTAGTTTATTTTAAAAATACTTTAGTCTCTAAGTTACTATTTTTTTTTTTAATTCAAAAATACTTTTAATTAAACCACTAGTACCTCTGTCAATTTTTAGAAATTAGAATGTAATGGTCTGTCCCCGAAGAAATCGGGGGTGGGACCCAGGGTCGACGAGTCCCATAAATCTTAGTTTTCTTTTGTCTGTGTGTGAAAGGAAAAGGAAAAAAAATAGGTTTTGTACTGCAATGATGTCAGGTAGGGAACTCTAGGAGGTCGTGCTCACAACCTTCCTCTACAGAATGCATCTTACAGCAAAGACGGTCACATCCAGAAACTTGTTGTTTTCTGTTTTTATTTTCTCGTTTGATTGTTATGAGTCCCCTACCAACGAGGCAGGGCGAAATCGGTAATCTGCGCTGGCTGTGTTTCCTCCGAGGATTGTAACCCTGACATATCCAGCCGTTTTCATGGCCGAATCCGTGTTTTTTTTTTTTTTTTTTTTTTTTTTNTTTTTTAACCTGTCGTGTATCACGTGACCTACCGAATGTCGACGAACTAGAAGAAGAAGAAGAAGAAGAAGAAGAAGAAGAAGAAGAAGAAGAGGAGGAAAAAAAAAATGAGTGGGGAAGACTAAGAAGATGAGAGGAGGAGGAGGAGAAGAAGAAGAAGAAGAAGAAGGAGAACAAGAAGAAGGAGGAGAAGAAGAAGGAGAAGAGGAGGAAAAAGAAAAGGAGTGGGGAAGATTAAGGAGACGAGAAGAGGAGGAGGAGGAGAAGAAGAAGAAGAAGAGGAGGAGGAGAAAAAAAACAAGTGGGGAAAAGAAAAAAAATGAGAGGAGGAAAAAAAAAAAAAAAAAAAAAAAAAAAAAAAAAAAAAAAAAAAAAAAAAAAAAAAAGAAGGGCCGGGAATTTTAGGTGGACGGCGTGTCGTATCTCACGTGAGCTACCGAATGAAGAAGAAGAAGAAGAAGAAGAAGAAGAAGAAGAAGAAGAAGTTTGTCGGGGCCTTCGTCATTACCTGCAACAGTTACCTAGCAGCAGGACCTTCGTCTGCCCGTCCAACACGACCCTAAACGATTACGACAGGAAGAAGAAGAAGAAGAAGAAGAAGAAGAAGAAGAAGAAGAAGAAGAAGAAGAACGACGCCTTCGTCGTAGTAGTGAAGCAGCAGCAGGACAGTCGGTGCCTTCGTCGTAGCAGTTGCACCAGGACTCTCGATGGCGATGGCGACGGGCGACGGGCGACGGGCGACGGCGCATCAGGACGGCGCAGGAGCAACTCCGATCGTGCTGGGGGTGAGTTGCAGACCACCCCAGCCGATCCCAGGTTTGAATGGGGGGAAGTTTGACGCCTAGATCCACCGGCTCTGTTGCGTCGATCATGGTGGATCGACGACCACAAAGTCGTCACAAATTTTTGAAAATCCTGCAGGCCTACCGGGCCCGACGGGACGGTTTTTGGAGCCGGTCGGACCCGGTAGGCCTGCGGGAGGCCAACTACAGTGAAAAGGGGGTCTGAAACCCCAGACAGGTGAGTGCGCTGAGGGGGCCCGGCCCCCAACAAGGTGCCCTGCCCGGCCAAGCCGCCCGGGACCTCCCCCGGGCCCCCGCCTGTCAGCCGGGCAGGCTGGATCCCTACCCAGATCATTGAACTATTTCGAATTGTATTTAGTAATTTTAGTTGGGGTTTCTTTGGGGCAACAACTCTCTATGCCTCGCACGTACAAGGCTGCCCACGTTGATTGTGATTGAGTGGCAGCTGCTCATATCCCCATATGCCTTAACGACCCACTTGCACGTTGTAACAGGAGGCGGAGTAAAAAGGAGGGTACACAGTGTGTGTGTGTGTGTGTGCACGTTGTCATGTTCGCCACACCTAAGTGAGTGTGTGTGGTCATGTTTTCTATATACAACTCCACAAAAAAGACACGACTCTGCCCGACTATTTTGTTGGACTTTCACTGACTAATCAGAAGGTTGAACCTTGATAGTCTTTCCAAGGAGGAAGGAAAGCAGAAAGGGAGGCGTTCAGAACAGAGGAAAGACAAACTTCGTAGGATTGGTTCTCAATACTCACTGCCAGAGAAGACCACTACAGGATGGCAGTAGAGGCCAATTAGTGTTTTGGTTGCAGGGAAATATTTGAGTTGCAGAACAGTCGTCGCCTATGGTAAATCACCGTAACTGGCCACCTTTACAGACCGGATAGGACCGGTTCGCGTGGGGACTGTGGAAGCATCGCATCCAATTCTCGCAGTTGCACTTGCTGCATTGAATGGCATGGCGTAGACAGATGTCACAGGCTACGTGGCTCCTACATGCTAGGAACACAGAGGCACGTCAACCACAATTGTAGGGGTATTGCTGTTCCAGCCCCTGTCTACAAATTGGACATGGCATGTCAGGGTGCTGTACATGAGTGCAGTATGAACCTTCATGATACATATGAAAACAAAATCTCGTATGGGTTAATCCCTTCATAATCTTCACAACATAAAGCATGCCAATCACATGCTCATTGAATCTCTGGTGGGCCATCACAGTGCGGCATTGAGCAGGTCTCTCGGGATTCCACAACCAATATTCCCTCTCTATAGGCAGGTGATGGATGACGGGGCCGGACTGAAAAAAGTAAGGGTGTTTAGCTTTTGCAAGACTTGGTCTGCAACAGCTCGCCCTGGTGGTGACAACCTTTTACGTGTAGCACATGAATTCTCCAACTTTATGACCAACTGTATCTTCAGTAATCTGTAAGCCAAGAAAATATTTTCCGTTATAAACATTTGCAAGGAAGATGAGCAATAGCGAACTTCAGAAATCAAACAGCATCATACACATGAGACCAGATAGTCGTGACCTCGAAGCAATAGCAGAATTGCATCACGAGTTTCACCAAATAAGAGCACACCAAAAGCTCATAATTGACAATGCTGGAATAGTCTCATCATCATCAACGAAGAACCAATGTTGATATCCTATCTGGCGCTCGACGCCCAGACTACAGATGGCAAATCCTATCTAGCCTACTCTACGATGCCGCTGATGATGTCAACAACTCCCCGAAGTACGAGCAGATCTCGGACAATGTCGTACGCTTCAAGCACCAGGTATGTATCTCGTATCACTCACAACCTCGTTCCCCAACTCACAGATGCTCCATGCACCCAAGGACCACCATGCGCAGCAGTGCAGCTCGGCTATGGCTGCTGCTCCTTCGTGAGCCTGGCCAGCGTTAGCGCAGCAGAGCTTGCGCAACATGCAGCCAGTGCCCGGATGTCCAATGCGTCGGCAGACCCTTTCCTAAATGGAAATGGCCTGCCTGCCTTGCGTGCAGCCTGGCTGTGCTGGGCCCCTGCCCAGAAGCTTCCGGTAGGCCTAGAGAGGCTGAGCCCTAGACCAAAGGGATCAGGCCGAAGGCCTATGACAGTTACCCACGCCCAACTGCCCGCAACCTAAGTTGGGTCCATGTTGCGTATCTCGCCCAGGGTCTGACTTAGATGCGTTTGATAACGGAGGCCAGGGCCTGGACGCTTTCAACCAACTGGCACTGCTCAACTACCTGGATTTTCCCCAGTTGCGAAGTAGTGTAATAAACCCAGTTTGATAGATACCCAGAAGTCGTCAATCAACAATAGTTTCAATATCTTTCTGAAAGTCTTCAGATCGTGAAGTGATATCACAAACAGTATCTCATTATCCAAAAACAGAAGAGTGTGGAGGGAGAACAGACAAAGGAGAGTAAGAGAGAATACACAAAACCCTTATGATCCCTCTCCTTCTCCGGGCTGCTCCACACTACATCACCCTAAAGACTCTGAAGGCACGTTATCTCCTAAAGACTCTGAAGGCACGTGGCGCGTTATCTCCTAAAGACTCTGAAGGCACGTGGCACGTTATCTCCTAAAGACTTTAAGGCACGTGTCACGTTATCTCCTAAGGACTTTGAATTCATAAAGACTCTGGAGGCACGTGGCACGTTATCTCCTAAAGACTCTGAAGGCACGTGGCACGTTATCTCCTAAAGACTTAGAAGGCACGTGACACGTTATCTCCTAAAGACTCTAATAATAAGAATAATCCTGGTTTCATACAGTAGTGTGACGTGACACGTTATCTCCTAAAGACTCTGAAGGCAAAGCAAATATCCAGTGACGACGTCAGCCGCAAGTGAGTACCCGATCCTCTATAACCACAGATCCCGATCTTCCTCTCCCTCTTAACCAGTCATCTAATGTAAACAGTGTGGACAATGCCACGTTAGCAACCAAGACAGGGGGCATGTGCCACATCAACGATGTAGACCAATAGCAATGCCACGTATACCAAAAGCAGCGCCACATGTACCAGAGGCAGCGCCACATGTACTAGAGGCAGCGCCACGTCAGCATGCCATGTAGACCAGAGGTAGCGCCACATGTACCAGAGGCAGCGCCACATCAGCATGCCRCGAAGACCAGAGGTAGCGCCACATGTACCAGAGGCAACGCCACGTCAGCATACCGCGAAGACTAGAGGTAGCGCCACATGTACCAGAGGCAGTGCCACGTCAACATGCCACGTAGACCAGAGGTAGCGCCACATGTACTAGAGGCAGCGCCACGTCAACATGCCATGAAGACCTGAGGCAGCGCCACGTCAACATGCCACGAAGACCAGAGGCAGCGCCACATCAGTATGGCCTAGCGCAGAGAAGAAACGCCAACATGCTGCCTCTACCGTGTATCGTGGTCCACAATGCCAGCGCAGAGCCAGCCTGAAACCGGCGCCGTGTCAAAGTCGAGCCAACGTCAAAGCAACATAGCAAGACTCCATGTTGGACTTGCTCGAGGCCAACCTTATGTAGCAGTCGTCGAGGTTGTCTGGCCTCGGGTGCCTTTCCTCCAATCGTCCAGATTGACTCACATCTCAAGGCTCGGATTGTACAGTTGCAGACTTCTCCCTTGGACCTGATGTTGTCTGGGTACTTGCATACAAACAAATGTGTGTGTTTGACCTATGGCTTGGGCTAGGTATCTTTGGACTTTGACTGTTGGGTGGACCGACAGTTGACCGAAGTCAACTGTCACACGCCCAGACCCTGAAATCGTTAAGGGTCTTTTCTGCCCTTATTTGGTATGGGTTGAGGGCGGCCAAGTAGGCCTTCTGATGACCCTCAGTTCTACAAGACATATGGCATGGGTTATTGTATTCCTGCCATCCCAGTTTTCGAGTTTCATCGCATAAAATACATCATTTCTCAGTTAACCCACGTTCATATGTTGCAACAATGTCAGGAGCAGTAGGTAGAAGTTATTTCCTGCTAAACCATCCAGCTTCGGATGGGGGTTGGGATTTGAACGTTACCTTGTACTGCTTCTGAGGTCGTCCTCTGCCACCTATAGAGAAATAGTCATGTTCCAATATTTTCTCAACTTCCTATCCTCCGTTTATAGAAGGTGGAAACATAGATGACCTAGTTGCAAAAGTATTACTTTCTGCATACGGTAGCAGTTTAATCGCATGGAAGACTGGGTATGCCCTAAGGTGTG
Source organism: Chara braunii (assembly GCA_003427395.1). Classification (NCBI taxonomy): domain Eukaryota; kingdom Viridiplantae; phylum Streptophyta; class Charophyceae; order Charales; family Characeae; genus Chara; species Chara braunii. The sequence goes on from BFEA01000583.1 coordinate 586,868, forward strand.
GAGGTATATCTATATGATAGGAAGGTTCATCTCCACCTCCAATTACTTTGAGAACTTCCCAGGGTCCATAGTAGACAGGTAGCAGTTTCTGCGACACGTTTTCTTCCAAGGAAAACTCTTTAGACTTAACCTAGACAAAGTCCCCTTCCTGAAATTGTGAAGGACGACGATGTTTATTAGCTTGTTCAATCATTTGCAGTTGGGCTTTCTGTATGTTTTCCTTCACTTTCCTAATGTCTTTTTCATACAAAACTGCGAATTCACGTGTTCCTGGGGCAGCCTCTGAATCTGGTCCCTAGTTAATGCATCAATAGGACGCTTAGACTTCCAACCTTTCTGTAGTGCATTAGACGTTCTTCCTGTAACAGTATGTATACTGTTATTATATGCACTAACAATTTTCGGCAAGTTCTCATCCCAATCAATCTGATCAGGACGGACATACATTCGCAAAAGTTGTTGGCAAAGACGATTCATTTGCTCAGTTTGGCCATTCGTTTCAGGATGTCTGCCTGACGACATGGTCAACCGTGTTTTATAGACTACCATCAACTTTTGTCATTGCAGACTAGTGAACCGGGCATCTCTGTCGGATATGATGGTTTTAGGAAATCCATACTCAGAGACCCATCGCATTTGAAACTTTTGGATGACTAATTCGGTTCTTGCTTCCGCAGGTAAAAGAATGAACATGGCGTACTTGAAGAATCTATCAACGATGACCATTACCTGACTGTTGCCGTTTCGACTCTTAGTGAGGCTCATGAAATCAATGAAGATAGACTTACCTGACTCACTGGAACAGGCAGCGGTCTCAGTAGTCCCATCGGATTCTCATCTGAGGGTTTGTTTCTCTGACAGACAAGACAAGTCCGCACATATGTTAGTACATCTTCCTTCATTCATTTCCACTCAAAACGTTCTCTTACATCGGCATACGTCTTCTTGAAACCAAACCCCAATAATCAAACTCTTACCTGGTTCTAGGTAAGGAATACACAATCGTTCTTCGGTTTTGTCCAACAAGAAGAGGAAGTCATCAATCATTCGATATTCTGGAAATAACTCAGTGCTCTTTCGTAGAGTTCCAATGATAGAACTCCAAATAGGATCACTCCCATAACCCTAGCGGATTTGTTCTTTCAACTCACTTCCAATATCGACATAAGAGACAATAGTTCTAAAGAAATTTGCACGTTTGGACAAAACATCCGCAACCACGTTAGACTTACCTTTGATGGTTTTCACCTCAAAGTCAAATGTATCAAGGAATGCGGACCACCTTACCAACTTGTCAGAGAGTCTAGGCTGAGTCTTGATCCACTTCAATGTAGAGTGATCAGAGTAGACATTGAAATGTGTTCCTAACAAGTGATGTTTCCAGGTATCTAATGCAACTACTAAGGCATACAATTTTCTTTCATATGTAGAGTTGGCTACTTTTTCGGACGGAACTCTCATTGACATAAACTCAACAGGTCTATATCCCTTACCGTCATCCTGTTGTAGCACAACCCTAATCCCATACCGACTTGCGTCAGTCGTGAGAATGAAAAAAAACGAAGGGTTGACAGTCTTTATGACAGGGTAGTGAGTCATAGCATATTTTAACTTTCGAAATGATGACTCACAGTCTTTGTCCCACAACCAAGACTTTTCCTTTTTCAATAATCTCCTCATAGGGGCGACTATCAAAGAGAAGTTTCTAACGAATTTCCTATAATAGCTGGCTAGTCATAAAAAAGATCTTAGTTTAGTTATAGTCTTAGGTTGTGGTCAATCTCTGATTGTTGTAATCTTCTTTTCTTCAGGCCTTAGTCCTTTTTTGTTTACTATATGCCCTAAGTACAAAACTTCAGGCTTGGCACTCTCAGACTTCTTCGGATTCAATTTGAAGTTGTCCTCTCCTATGTTGCACGGTGGCCGCGGCCTGGTTCGGCCCAGGCCGCTGCCGGCGGCCTAGGCCGAGACCCCCCCGGCCGCGGCCGGGCCAGCCGAGAACTTTCGGTCGATGCCGCGGCGAATCGGGGAGCGGCGTTGGGGGGTGGGGAACGGGTCTCGAGTCGGGGGGGGGAATCCTCACAAAAAAAAAACCATAAAAACTTCGAAAATGGGGGGGTGGATTTCGAAGACTACCAAAAATAAATAAATAAATAGAAAACAAAAAAAACTTCATTGATTGACTGTTTTTTTTTTTTATTGATCGATTGATTGATTGGTGGGGGAGGGGTCCTCCCTCCACTCCACGGCGCGCGCACACACACCTCTCTCTCTCTCTC
>BFEA01000583.1:590411-603102 GCA_003427395.1 Chara braunii
TTTTTTTTTTTTTCGCAATCGAAAGCAATAATGCCCCCCCCAAAAATATGGGCATGTAGGTTTTTTTTAGCCCTACACGCCCATATATTTTTTTTTCATGCGTTAAAAAAAAAAAAAATCCTGCACGCAACTCGGCTGGTTGACCTAGGCCGAACCGAGCCGATTTGGCCATCGGCCGAGGCCGCGGCCGATTCGGACCCCCCGGCCGCGGTCGGGCGTGCAACATAGGTCCTCGCGCAACTTCTGCAAGACCATTCGTAAGTGTTTTTCATGATCCTCTAGTGTTTTGTTGTACACTAGAAATTCGTCGAGATAGACTATTACGAACTGGTCAAGCCACGAGCGAAATAACTCATTCATTGACCTTTGGAAGGTCGCAGGTGCATTGGTCAGACCGAAAGGCATAACCACGAACTCGTAGTGACCATACCTGGTTTGGAAAGCCATCTTGTGTTGATCTTCATAAGTTACCTCAATCTGGTGGTATTCTGACTTAAGATCAATTTTACTATAATACCTGCACCCTTGCAACTGATCCAACATATCATCAATGCGCGAAAGAGGTTTCGCGTTTTTAACACTGACGGAATTCAACCCGCGATAATCAATACATAAGTGAAGTTCACCTTCCTTTTTGAGTACGAATAAGGCAGGTGCACCATAATGAGATGAGCTAGGGCGAATCCATCCTTTGTAAGTAAGTTCCTGCAGTTGTTTTCGTAATTCCTCAAGTTGCCTTGGAGACATACGATAAATAGGGCCCTTGGGAATCTAACTTCAGAGAATGATCTCGATTGTGTGCTTGATAGCACACTCAGTAATTCCAGTTGGTTCAGACTGCAAGTCCTTGTATTCATCAAGAAGTTTTTCAATAGAAGGTGGGTAGGATGAAGAACACTTAACTACTTGTTTAACAAGCACCATCATCACCTCCTGATCCAACTTCTTCTTAACGACCATTGATCGAAAAGCTGGATAACTCATACAACAGAAAGACAAAGTAGAGTCATAGTCAGACCTATGATATAACTTTGTTGCACTTAGTTCGGACTTCTCGTCCTTGAGTTTGACAATTTTATCTTTGAACTTAATTTCTGGGTCGGCTTCCTCATGTCAATCCATACCCATAATTAAGTCAAAGGGTAAATTTTTCTCTATAAGGAAGGATACCTCGTGTAAAATCTTCTTACCTTTCTTAGTCCTGAAGTAACACTTAACACGATCGACGTATTGAGAGACAGTGATCGTGCTCTTGTCAGCCAGTATAGATGTGATAGGTCTAGGTAAATCCTTTACTTTCATTCTCATATGCAACTTTCAAATTGCCTTCTCTGAGATATAAGACCGCGTCGATCCCGGATCTAATAGGACACCTACTCGAGTGTGCGCAATCTCAACATCCACGATCATTAGCTCACCCTTAGACTTTGTTTTCTTCGTTCACGAACTCCTTAGTGCTATTAGTTCATTGCCGAGCTCGTCAAGGGAATCGTCCAGAGTGACAGAACAAAAGACGGTGGCAGGTGGTCTGGACGACGGGCGGAAGAAGAGTCATCCTCTGCCTTGCGAGTCGAAGGGGTAAAAGGGGTTACAAGCACCTTTCCTTTATCTTCATATGAACCCTTCGACTCAGTAGGAGCAGATGCTACTCCTACTGGCTGCTCGCTTTTGGGTTACGAATAAGCAGGCACCAGGCTATCACGTGCCCCACGGTACTACACTTGAGGCACTGGCGGTTGTCCATCTTGGACTGCCATTCTTCACGAGTCATATTCATCTTCTCCCAAGGTCTCCCGAATGTTATTTCGGGATGCTCAGGGAACGAGTGTGACCTCTTCTTCTTCCACTGGGTCTGTCCTCCCTTGTTGGCCATTACGGCGGTGACATCACCCTTCCCAGATTCACTGCCGCCGTTACCTCCTCCCCCCTCAGACTCACCAAGAGGTAACTTCTCTACTATTTCATCGTCAAATAACACAAGCATATGGTCCTAGCGCTTTTGCTGCTAATGGACCCGCTTGCCATAACCTCTCACCGGTCCCGACTTAACCACCGAAGTGTAAGACCCTTTTACCTGCGCAGTCATCTGCTCTCGCTGGAGAGCGAGATCGCGAAATTGCCGATAGTTATACTTACCCGACTTCGACTCGATCACGAGCTGTCCACGAATGGGCTCAAGCAATGCACGTGAGTAGATGTAGAGAACCTGGTTATCCCGAAGGTTCAGTCCAGGTATCTGCAATAGACGATCCATTTCACGAGACAAGGCATCAACAGAAGTCCAAGTTTCTGACCTATCGTGGTGAGCTCATTGAAAGCTTTGCCGGCCGTCGTTTATCGAGAAATCTCTCCTTTATCTTTTGGAGAAATTGTCTCAACGTCAGAGTTTTAGACCACTCACCTATGTCTTCAAAGTCAGCGGCGTTGGCTTCGGCCAGCACCCATTCTTTGGCCACTCCTCCCAGACAAGACGTGGAGAAAGCAACCTGACTTTCCGGCTTAATGGTTGCAGCACTACAACAAGTCTGTATTTCGGTCATCCACATCAGCAAATTTTTTTCCTTTTTGATGTTGTAGGTAAACGACAATTTCATCTTAACCTTTTCTTTCTTTTTTGTTTTTTCCGCTTCCTTAGACGGTTCTTCTTTCTTGTCGATCGGTGTTTCTTTCTTGGCCAGTTTTTCACACTCCTTCTTTGAGGGTCCGGGTTTGTCCTTCTTTTGCATTGCATCTTTCACCAACTTGTCCTTGGGTGGTTTCCTATCTTCCCCCTTCTTCTCCTCCTCAATACTCACCTTATCCTTTCCTTTGTCAATCTCAACATAGTTTCCAATGAGACAATGTTGAAGTCTTATCTTCCTTTCAAGCTGATAAGATAAGCCATGATAAATTGCAATACAGTTGACAAATTTGTCTTAACTTCCCGAAGTGAAACCATTCTCTCATTTCTTCCAACATCCTCTCCTGCTGTTCTTTTTCTTCTTTCCTCCTCCGGTGCTCCTCAATCTTCTTTCTCTTCTTCCACAAAATTTTCTAATTGTTTGATGTTCTCCTCCATTATCTCTACAGACAGTTCCTTTTTTTCCTTTCGTTCTTCTTCCTTATCTTTTCTTTTTCGGTCTAGTTTCTCTAAGTGTTCGGCGACATAATGAACAAGAGCAATACGCCCTTGCCTTATGAGATCTTCGATCCTTCTGCTGGTTTCCATCATCTGGTCAGCAGTTTCATCGGCATCAAGTTCACCTTCAGCAGCTCGCAGGTTGAACTGTCCGTGAACATGTTGTTCAACGTCCGGACCAGCACCATGTATCTCACCAAGCAACTGACGAAGAAGACCCTTCAGAGTTTGCCTTCTCGCATCAATCTGACCACACGTCTTAAGTTCCCCCCCTTCGGCATCAACATAGACCATGAGAAGGATAGGGAAGAAGAGAAGTGGAATGTGCCGCGTCAGGATGGAGGCACGCAGACATTTTCAAAGAGAGTTCTTTTTGCCTGCATGTATTTACTGCACAATAAATAAAATTAAAAGACAAAAATAAATTCCACAGTACACGTGTCTTCTATAGTAACTTACGACAAGTCTTTGTCAGAAGAAACTGATTTCCAAGTCTTTCATGAGTTCTAACTTTGTTGTTTATTCTTTGTGATGACACTCTACAACTACAGGTACCGCAGCCACGGCCAATGTGATCAAGACAACAGCACAAGGGTAAGTATGCACGGCATCCCCACAGAACCAACAGGTGAGTAGAACCAACACATAACACAATCAATGGTTAGTTCTTTTCTCAATCATCTTCAGCAGCAATACAACTCAAGTGCACATTAACACTTTAAGCAGTCCTTACGCATGTCACGTGTCACCCCTGGCCTGCCAACACAACAACTCAAAGAGTCTGCCGCGTCAGCAAATCAAGGACCCGACAGGTCTACAAGGAGGGATGCCACGTCATAATGCAGGTCTGCCTTCCACACATATACCAAGTCAGCACATCAATAGCAAGCAGTAAGAGGTACGTGCCATGTCAGACCATGCCCTGCCTGCCACATAACAATGTGCCACATCAGCGGTACCAGCGCCACGTCAGCCTGTTGCCAACGCAGCTCTTCAATCTTCAGAGTAGCCTTGTCATCATCTTCAAAGGACGGCTGCTCGCAAGTGCACTATTACCATGTCTAGACGTGCGGTGTGACCGCGTGCGTTAATACACGCGTTTCATATTGCACATGCGGCACCTCCCACTTACCTGGGTGACACGTCAGCACCTGACGGCTGACAGCAGATCGCGATGAAGAGTAGCTCCGATACCAAATTGTAATGAACCCAGTTTGATAGATACCTAGAAATCGTCAATCAACATTAGTTTCAATATCTTTCTGAAAGTCTCCAGATCGTGAAGTGATATCACAAACAGTATCTCATTATCTAAAGACGGAAGAGTGTGGAGGGAAAACAGACAAAGGAGAGGAAGAGAGAATACATAGAACCCTTCTGATCCCTCTCCTTCTCCGGGCTGCTCCACACTACATCATCAATGATAATAAGAATAATCCTGGTTTCATACAGTAGTGCCACGTGGCACGTTATCTCCTGAAGACTCTGAAGACACAGCAAATGTTCAGTGACGACGTCAGCCACAAGTGACTACCCGATCCTCTATAACCACAGATCCAGATCTTCCTCTCCCTCGCAACCAGTCACCTCATGTAAACAGTGTGGACAATTTCACGTCAGCAACCAAGACATGTGGCACGTGCCACATCAACAATGTAGACCAATAGCAATGCCACGTATACCAAAAGCAGCGCCACATGTATCAGAGGCAGCGCCACGTTAGCATGCCACAAAGACCAGAGGCAGCGCCACATGTACCAGAGGCAGTGCCACGTCAGCATGCCATGTAGACCAGAGGTAGCACCACATGTAACAAAGGCAGTGCCACGTCAGCATGCCACGAAGACCAGAGGTAGCGCCACATGTACCAGAGGCAGCGCCACGTCAATATGCCACGAAGACCAGAGGTAGCGCCACATGTACCAGAGGCAGCACCACGTCAGCATGCCACGTAGACCAGAGGTAGTGCCACATGTACCAGAGGCAGCGCCACGTCAGCATGCCACGAAGACCAGAGGTACTGCCACATGTACCAAAGGCAGTGCCACGTCAGCATGCCACGAAGACCAGAGGCAGCACCACATCAGTATGGCCTGGCGCACTGAAGAAATGCCAGCATGCTGCCTCTACCGCTCCGCAATGCCAGCGCAGAGCCACCCTGAAGCTGGCGCCATGTCAAAATCGAGCCAGCGTCAAAGCAGCATAGCAAGACTCCATGCGGGACTTGATCGAGGCCAGCCTTATGTAGCAGTCGTCGAGGCTGTCTGGCCTTGGGTGCCTTTCCTCCAGTCGTCCAGATTGACTCACATCTCAAGGCCTGGATTGTACAGTTGCACATTTCTCCCTTGGACCTGATGCTGTCTGGGTACCTGGATACAAACAAATGTGTGTGCTTGACCTGCGGCCTGGGCTAGGTACCTTTGGACTTTGACACGCCCAGGCCCTGAAATCGTGAAGGGCCTTTTCTGCCCTTATTTGGCCTGGGCTGAGGGCGGCCAAGTAGGCTTTCTGATGGCCCTCAATTCCACGAGACATATGGCATGGGTTATTGCAAGTAGTCCAAAATAGGCCTTTTGTGGTCTGTCGAGCCTGCCTTCGCTTAGGGCGGCCGACACTGTTGCAAATAAGGGCCCAGTAGGACTTATCGAGGCCTTGTGCCTCGCACATCTTTTCAAGTCTTTTTTCTTTTTTTTTCGTTTCTTAGCATCCGTTGCAACACCTCTATCCAGGCAGGGGTGAGAGAACCACCTGGATTGCGGGTTACAGTTGGGATGCCTCCAGTCTGATGGTGGGGAGCTGCACCTGCCGGAAAACAGGTCCACCTTCCCCCAGTATTTAGATGAAAAGAACTGAAATCGTGGACTGTACCATCAAATGTAGGCAACTTATTGGTGGGGAGATGCACCTGCTGGAAATGGGTCCAGGGTACCAGTACTTTTTTTTTTTTTTTTTTTTTTTTTGAGAAAACGTCCCAGGGTTTGCCAGGGGTGCTCATAAGAGCAGACACCCCTACCATTCCCGGGGAGGCTCCATCTATTGGTGGGGAGCTGCACCTGCTGGAAACCGGGTCCAGCGTCCCAGAATCAACAAGATCTTTCCTGAATATATGCCTGCCAGCATTGATTACCCTGAGACCAGGGAATTGACTGAGCAGGAATGAGCATAAGGAGAAACTCTTAACCCAGAGGCCTCTTCACCCTGGTGCTGGGCGCCTGACTAAACTCCTCTACCTGGCCTCTTATCTCCCCTTCGTTGCAGCACARCTTTTCTTAAACTGGGAACACTCTCTTACCTTTTGTCCTCCGTCTCTCCCATACCCCCCCAGACCGTAACCGGGGAGATCCCCCCTTCTCTGTTTACCGCGTCCAGTACCTCTGAGGCGAATGTGAGTAACAGCATTGAGCACGCTCTCTGTCATTTACTGTCCCCTATCCCCTATCCTCCCTTGCCTGCAACTACTTCTTCCTTCCTTTCTTCACTCTCCCCCATACCAAGAGACTCCTACTAGGCTGTTTGCAGGGGGGGGGAAGAAATCCGGGAAGTCGCTGCTTGGCCGCATTGGGATTGAGTCATCCAGCGTGGTCCAGTTGTTGAGAAGAAGCTTGTCGTCTCTGTTGAATGTCTTGTGGTCCCCAGTTCCTGTTTGGCCCCCATTTCCCGCGGTCCATTCCACTCTCCCGAGCCTCCCTCCAGTTTCCCCCCGAGCCAGCTCTTGCAGAAGGCCTGTATCCTCTGTTGTATTTCCTTTAGAGTATGGATGCGTTTGATCTGTGCTTTAGTTTCCTCCCATCTTGCTCTGATGTTTGTGTGTATCTGCTGTTGAATGCTTTCTGTGAATTCTGGCCCTTCCAGCCTCACTTTTTCCATTTCATACGTGCAGCGGCGTCTCCAGCGTGCCCACATTACGGCCCTCCATGCCAGTTGAAAAATGTTTAAGGTAAAGTCGTACTGCTGTTCAGGTGACCATCTTACGAGCAGCAGGGCTTTCCAATCCCAGGGCCAGGGGACTGCAGTTCTCAACTGATCCCAAACTCTGTCCCACCAACGCCAGAGCCATACCGCCCCTGGGCATTGCAGAAAGATATGTTCAATGGTTTTCGGTATCTTTCTGGATGGGAATGCGTTGGAGCAGAGTTTACACCAGGGGAGTGTCAGTCCTCTCTGTTCCAGAGTAGTTCTGTCTATCAACCAGTTGTTGGTGGGCAAATAGCGGTGTTCGATCTGCCACTGTAGGGAGGCTAGATTTGCCGGTTTCTTTTTTGTTAACTGAAACCATTTCACATTGTTCAGTGAAGCTTTACTGATGTTTAAGTGTCTCATCCATCTAGCTTCCACCTCGTCTTTCAGATTAATGTTGGGACGAAGTAATTTGTATGTTGCTTTAACTGTGAGGTTGGGCAAAGTTTTGGTGTTAGGCCTCCCTCTACCGCATGTATTTGTCCATTCCCATTCCAATGGGTTTATGGGAAGGTGGTAAATCGGCGTGTCTGGGAAGAATGCCACCCATCCGGCCTTTCCCTTCTACACCCTGATTCTAGAGAGGTCGTCCTTCTCGAGGAACTGTATCTGTTCCGGGCTAGCTTTTTGCAGGATATTTCCATTGCAGATCTTGAATGTGTCCACTACCACTGGTCCCTTCGGGTCACAAGCAACCACATTGCCCACCTCCCCCCGACAACCCCGAATTGCTACCCAATCAGACTCTTGTAATGAGGCACCTTTTCTCAGGACCTTCCACTAGCTTAGGGGGATACACTCTATTAGATTTTTCATCGCCTGTTCTGGTCTGTGGCAGTATCTCAGCTTCCGTCTGAGAGACTCTTTCGTGATCCAATCCCTTCTATCCGCGTTCCAAATGTCGCTGATTCTGAGAATTCCTTTCTTAATCCATCCTTTCCAAGGGGTATCCATGCAATGTAGCACCCGAGCATTTGAGTCGGTTATTCTCCTGTTCCCAAACAGCGGTTGACGGACCACTTCCTCCCATCTTTCAGGTGCTTTCTTGTCTAGCAAGGGGAGACTCCTCCATACTCGCAAGAGGGTTGGCCAGAAGGGATCCTTATGCAGGTCCCTTCTGGCCTCTTCCCTTGACGAGATGGCAGGGGGGTATTCTCGCTGAGACGGTCGCCGCGGGATTGTCCAATCTCTGTTTTCAATCCATGTGATCGGGTTGATGTGGGATGGGGTCTCTGGAGCTAGCCTTGAAATATGTTCCAAAGCAAGCTCTCTCCAAGGGATTTGTGGGCTAAAGAGTAGGTGCTTAAACATTGCATGGACAGTGCCTTGACTTGTGTCGTAGGATCAATTAGACCCAACCATCCTTTTGCTTTGGGTTGTGTGATCGATTGCCAGGACACTATTGATCACCTTCTGTTTCTCATGGTCCCCTCGGCATAAAAAGGCCGCTATCTGTCGCTGGAGGGGACGCAAAATGTCTTTGTCTAATCCCCAAATGGCTGACCTATACCATAGAGTGGCCAGCACAACATTGTTGATCACCAAGGATCTCCCTAATAACGAAGTGTGCTTGTTTTTCCATTTTGCCAATTTTCCCAGGGGAGGCCTAGCAATCCATTCATTATTTATTGTTGGTTTTCCTTCTGCAGTCAAGGAGACTCCCAGTACCCTAATCGGGGCTTCCAAGGGTAGCCACCTCACCGTTGGTTGTTCTGGGGGGCGTACGCCTTGGTGATGAATCCACCAGCCTAGGGTTTTGTTGCCCCAGTTGACTCTCATGTCGAACAAAGTGCAGAAACGATCCATCATTTGCTGGATTTCTTCCATCGATGTTTGGGTGGCTTCAACCATAAGGGTCAGGTCATCTGCAAACATGGAGTACACCGGGATAGCTTCTTTCAGGATCGAGGATAGCTGTATTTTTTGTATATCCTTATGTGTTCTTAAGTTTGCTGCGAGCACTTCCATTATTAAAACAAACAGGAAAGGAGCCAGTGGGTCTCCCTGTCACACCGATATCTGCAAAGTGATTGGTGGAGCCAGGTTACCATTGACCATGACCCTGGTTGTTGCGTTTCGGTGCAGGATTTGCACCCATCTTTTGAAAGCGGGTCCGAAATTGAGTTTTTCCAGGCATTTATCTAGGAACATCCAGTCCACGTGATCATAGGCTTTCTCAAAATCAATGAAGATGATTGTCGCGTTTTGTTTGGATTGTCTTGTTAGTTTGATCACCTCATTGACTAAAAGGATATTGTCCTAGATATTCCTGCTCTTGATGAAGCCTATTTGGTTTAGGTGTATAATATCATCCAACACTTTGCTCAGCCTGTTCGCTAGGGCTTTGGCTACCATCTTGTAAACCACGGTGAGGAGTGTGATTGGCCTGTAGTTCCTTATATTTATCTTTGCGCCTTTCTTGTATAGGAGGGTTAGGACTCCCTGCCCGACAAATTCTACCGTACTCCCAGTCTCCCACATTGTTTTATAGAAGTCCATTAGATCCTGTGAGAGATCCTCCCACATTGTCTCCCAGAACTCTTTTGGTAGACCGTCTATGCCCGGGGTTTTTTCCTCCTCCATATTTAGTATTTACACAGCACAAAAAAATAAAACGAAATGTACTACAACAAGATCTACGTCTCCAAATTTTCCAACACGAGCGAGTTACACTGCACGAGAATGCTGTTTCTACAGACGAGTGTCTACAAATGGACCTGAGAGCATTAACTAATTTGATTTATTGCAGTACTATTTTCCACCCGAGGCCGCTGTGTCTGTTCATTTGGCAAGGATGGAGGAGATCCGATTACAGGTGCAGCAGAAGATGCCCAACGTTGCCTGTGGAACATGAACGGCGAGGATGTGGCAGATGATGGCACTGGGGATAGTCCACGCAGTAGAGACACATACTTTCTATGACAGCTTTCTGGAAACATTGACGACGACATGCCGGCAGGAAAGCAGGCTCATGTTCACAGTTATTTACGCACAGCATGTCCAGGGCACAACAGCATATCAGGCTAAGAATAAGGGGTGGGGGGGATGAGTGCACGACAACAGTTTTTTTTCGCTGCAGAGGCTGGCAATGACCATCCCCTCATGGTGTTCGGAGCAGGGATTGTGTGATGTGCATGCTAACTGAATTGTACCTGTGTGGAGACAATTGCATGGCACAGCCACCATCCTCTGGAGGGCCCTCCTCACCATTCACAGCAGAATCTGTCCGATCCACACACGGAAGGGACGCTGACTGGCCATGCTCAGGCGGGGCTTGCGAGTGCACATCCACATACTGTTCCTGATTGACCAGCCAAATCGAGCAGGATTTTCTGCCACTTGGTGAGAGTAAGAGATAATACTCCGCGCTGTGCGCACCCTATCCCCATTATCCCACAGGCTCCACAAATCATCGACAAAAGGTAACAGCATTGAAACAAGCCGGTCGATTGCATGCGTGTGCCATGTCATGTTGGCTATACACAACGCCACAAAAGAAGCATGACTGTGCCAGCCTGCTTCATCAGACTTTCACCGACTAGCCTGCACAGCATCAGGCCACATGGTACCATCCACTCCATATAGTATGACCTACCCCCAACCAGACCGCCCAGTCCGCATGGTACCACCCAACCCGCATAGCATCACCCATTAGTACCACATAGCGGTGCTGTGCTGTGCTTTTCCTTTTCATGCTTTCTAGGAAAGTGTGCGAGTGTGTGTGCTTGAAGTACATAGTGGTTTTAACCGCCCTGCCCCCATAGTACCCCACCCAATCTACATAGCCCTGCATTTGGCTCACATGGTGCCACACTGGACCAACAGAGTGCTATGCAATACCCAATGGAAATGACACCGCAGCCAACCCACAAAGCACCAACAAGTTGTGTTCCAGAGAGAAAGTGTCTCCATACATTTCCGGGGTGCTGCAAGCGAAGCGGCAGAGCAACGACTCGTTTTGCGTAATTGGATTCATTGAATTTAATTCTACATTATTATATACATATATGCTATCACTTCCGCTGTGCTGCAAGCAAAGCTGCGGTGCAATCACTCATTTTGTGTAATTGGATTCATTGAATTTAATTCTACATTATTATATATATACATACGCTATCACTTCCGCTGTGCTGCAAGCAAAGTTAGGTGCAACCGCTTGTTTTCTGTAATTGTGGATTAATTCTAAATTATTATATACAAGTGGACCCCGGGCCACGACACCCCGCGCCACGACGCCGCGCCCCAGACCTATGCATGGCGGGATTGATCTCGGCAGCCCCATGCGAGACAGGCCACACTGTGTTGGACCGGATGTCCATGCCAACAGTGTTCTTCCCATCGAGGTCGCCCTGCTATGTACAGTGCTTCTTCCCATCGAGATCGCCCTGCTATGTACTTAAGCTCGCTTCAGCCGTGGTGATCTTCCCGAGGCTACTCCCAGGTGTCCACAGGCCCCCATGTGTTTCTGGCTGCATTCTCTTTACGTGATTTGACTGCATGTGATAATCTTAAGCCGTTCTTCGTGCAATGGTGAGGAGCAGCACCTGCCGGGAAAAAGGCCCAGCGTCCTGTTTCAGTCTACGCAAAATCTGTGAACAGAGTGCGATCCGGGCGATGTAGGCCTGTGCCTTACCCGAGGGGAGCTCCATCTCGTCAGTCCAACTGGTACTCCCTTCCTGTAGGATTTGTGGTTTGAGTGCCGGCCGTCAGTGGACCAATTCTCATGCCTCTGCTTTTGGGCTCGGGACTCGCCTTTGGATCCTGCCCTCGTGCAGGACCTCCCGTGGCCCAAATATGCAAAGATTATGCCAACAAATCTCAGATCACTGCAATGGCAAATCCTGCACCGCTGTCTCCCCACACCTGACTGGCTTGTGACCAGAACTACGCTGGAGCAGAGAGGCCTCCTCTCACCTATCTGCGCCTATTGTGTAAGGTCTACTCCCCCGGCCCGAGCGACACTGGAGCATTGCCTTTTGGCATGCCCGATGGTCGCCCATATCTGGCAGTGGTGGGACGCAGCCTTCCACTCCCTAACCTCGCTCCACATTCCGTGGGATCTGGGCCTCCTCCTGCTGGGCAAGAACCAACACTTGCTGACCCACTGGTCCCCATTCGCAGTCAATTTGTTCACATACACCAGGCTGCACATCCTTATGCTGGCCTGACGGTCACGGTGCTCCTTTGAGAGAAGCAGCGATCAATTTGGATTACAACAAGCGCAACAGGCGCTGGAAGAGGTGATCAGGTCCCATACCCAAGAAGCATGGAAGACCATGAAAAATGACTACTGGGAGGAGAAAGAACCTCAAGCCAAAGTAGTCCTTCAGGCAGCTATGGCAAGATCCACAGGCTGTATTCAGCGACCTGGACGTGGGTCCGGACATCCGATGGAAATCTTGGAGGAACACAGAACACACCTGGCAGAGGAGACCGAGAGAGGAGTTCCAAGTCCCGTGCCTTCAGACTAACTTCATCCTCGTCAACCACTCTCAACACAGCCCTCCCCCTCTCACCACTTAGGCGATCTCATGCCCCCCCATACCACCTCCCCAACTCATGCCTCCATGTAACTCGGACTACCCCCCCTCGTCCTCTTCCCCCCCCCCCCCCCCC
>BFEA01000583.1:629758-641159 GCA_003427395.1 Chara braunii
AGAGAGAGAGAGAGAGAGAGGAGCGATACAAGATTGGTTGTGTGGTCCAAGGAAGGAAGTGGCGGCCATAGCCGCTGAGCTCGGACATGGAGTAAACAAAGAAGAAAGACGATCGAGATAAGGAGGAGGGAGAGATGAAGAGGAAAGAGAGGGAAGCCATAGCTGAGGACGAGAAAGGAGAGACAAAGAGGAAAGAGAAGCCATAGCCGGGGTGAAGAAGAAAGAAGGAAGGAGAGAGAAAGGAGTCGGCAGCCATAGCCGAATTGAGAGTTGACCAAGGCGTTGACAGGGAGTTGACTGGGGTTGGCCGAGGCGTTGACCAAGGTGTTGACCGGGGTTGACCGGGAAGTTGAGCAGCATTGACCAGTGTTGACCGGAGCTGTTGACCATGAATTTGACCAAGCTGGAGTTGGTATACTCTCGCCAAGCCTTCAACCTATCCCCTCGCCCTATGGATGTGCACTCACCCCCTAGTACTTGCTGAGTCTGTCTGTCTCTTCTTTCTGCATTGAGTCTCTTTTGTCCAGGTGATAGGAACTCCGTGCATGAGGTCGTAGAGTTGTGTTGACCAAACCCACGTGAGCTGAGTAGGGCTTAAGTCCATGTCTGACGACTGACTGACCCAGAGGACAAACCCTCCCAAGGACAGGTACAGACCGGCGGGCTGCTCAATGTGGCATGGTAGGCCCAAAATCCGAGCTATGGACTGCACAACCAGCTGTCTAAGTCTTGAGAGGACTTGCTGATCGCGCCGTCTTGTTTGCGATGTTAAACAATCCTGAGGAATTATGGGGGATCTCCTTAAATGCATCCTCATCAGCACTGAAGTCCTATAGTGACAGCCTAGTAGTAGATTCAGGCTAGAGACCCTGGTTGACAATTAGTTCGAACACTGAAGTCCGATGGCCAAACTTGGACGGGACGGAACCACTTCCTTTTTCTTGCAGATCGGAAATAGCTTAATGGTAGAGTATAGCCTTGCCAAGGCTAAGGTTGAGGGTTCAAATCCCTTGGTCCCAAAAGAATTTTGTGGTCCTTAGAGAGTCATTCAATTAGTTTTGGTCAGTGGGTGGAGGTCTAATTGGTGAGGAGTGGAACTGTCACTCGGTTGTGCATCTGTCACCATGGTGGACACGTGTAGCGGTAAGAGCACCACCCCGTACACCAAGGCTCGGGAAGAGCAAACCGCCACCGTATTAAAAGAGAGAAAAGAGAAGGAGGCCAAGAAGGAGAGGCCAAGAAGGAGTTGATTAAGCAGGCCAATAAGTTGGCCTTATTGGAGGAGCAGGCGACAAAGAAAAATAAGTTGCAGGAGGAGATGGAGAAGCCGCAAAGAGAAGAAGAAGAAAAGTGAAAGCAGTAGAAGAAGAAGAAGTGGAAGAGGAAGTAGAGGAAGAAGTCCCCTTGATCAGAACCGTCACAAGAGAGAGAGGGGAGACCAGTGGTACGGAGAAGGACCCATGGATGGAGAAGGTGTCTGAGTGGGTCGCCAATCTATCCCTGGGAGAGGAAGAGGCAGCGGCGTTATACGTATCGAGGGCAAAACAGGAGGCAGAAATGAGAGAATGTTAGGCGAAAGAAGACCCTCTACGTCGCGAGTCGCCAAACGATCGAAGAGGAGAAGAAGTTGGAGTGGAAGTTGCGTTTAAGCAGAGAAAAGAAAAAGTGGATGGAGGCGGCAAGTAAGGTGGCGAAAGAGTTGGAGGTGGTGAAGGAGCAAAGGGCGCAGATGGAGGCGCAGCCAGATTGGCAAGGAAAGATGGAAGTTATGGCTAGGAATATAGAACTCCTGGCGAAGGCCCAAGAAGAGCAGTTTCAGTTTGCGAGGGGCCAAGATGTAGCCTTGCGATCCATACGATTGGGCTTTAGAGAATTCACACAAGAGATGATGATGCACGTGGGCACAAAAGTGAAAGCGAGGATGGAGAGCACGGAGCGATTTTGCACAGGCGCCATAGAAGGCGCAAAGCTTGTTACTCCAAGGGAGAAGGAAGCTCGCCCCCGTAGAGTTGTGTGTCCGAAAACGGATGCAACGGGGGATCCCCATTGAAAGATTCAACAAGAGTGAATCTGCGTTGAATCCCGTTGAAACGCCCGTTGGACGGGTATAAACGGGGTCCGTGATGATTTTTTTCCTAGGCTAAACATAATCCAAATATATATATGTATATATATATGGGGTTGTAGATCTTTTCGAGGACTACAACCCCATATTTTTAGTTTTTTTTTTTGAACTTTAAATGTATTTCAAAAAAAAATACATAAACACAATGAAAAAAAAATAAAAATAAAAAATGAAATGAGTGTTTTTTTTTTTGGGTTTCACATAGATTTTTTAAATGCGAAAACAAAGACAGAAAAACAAATAAAAAATATAGGGTTTCAGATCTTTCAAAGATGTACAACAACATTATTCTTTTTGTTTTGTTTTGAACTTCGTGTATTTAAAAAAAAATCAAAACCATAAAAAAAAATTAATAAATGTGATGACCCGACCAAACAGGGACTGAAACACAACTGATTTCTGAGTTTTCCTCATAGACTGAATGCCTTGCTAAGTTCCCCGCTTGCTACTAAGTTCTCTAAGTCTGTGTGTATGCACGCTTGCTGGACTGCATGTCTGTCTGAGTGCTGGTTGGCTATAGTGTGTGTGTGGCCCGCAAGGGCACTTGTTCGTTCTTTGGGCCCTCAGGGCCGGTACTTACCGGTGGCCGTGACATAGAGGGATTCCAGCGGGGGAAAACACTCAAGTAGCAGGTAGGCCGGTACTGCACCCTGAAGAGGTAGATGTGCGGGTATTGGAGGCCAAGCAGAAGAAGACCAAAGTGGAATTTTGAAGAGGCCCAGTAGTTGTAGGCTAGGTCTAGGCGGGTACCAGTCCAACCAGTCTGAGTCTAGGGCCTGTACGGGCAATATCAGAGTCCGCAATGATGTTTCCCTCCGAAAGGGAGGAGGTACCGGTTGCTTGGGAAGGCCGAGCGGCCTGGAAGTCATCGCCCAAGAGGCAAGCAGGCCGCTATATCTCCAGGCCGGGCGAAAAGCCCAGCCTCATTGTCGGTGTGCAAGTTTAGCGACACACTGGTTGGAGCGCTGGCTGGAGCAGTGCTGGCTGGGAGCAGTGCTGCTGGGGAAGAAGCAAGGACTCGGAGGAGGAAGAACGACAGGAAGGGGGAGGAGCGCCAGAGGTACTTACCTCGCTATGGTGGCAGCCATCTTCATCTTCTTGGTGGGCGCTGCAGCAGGAAGGCCCCAGCTGGGTTTGAGCTACACCAAGAAGCTTCGAGGCAGAAGTCAGGCATGGCGGCCTGAGCTAGGGCAGCCATAGCTACTTTGGGTTGTCCTTTGGACATCTGGGCAAGGCCTAGTAGTCCGCCATAGCCTCGGCCTATGAGAGTGAAGAGTGGGAGAGGCGGCCATGGCTATGGTGGACCTCAAGTGATATCTGCGGTAGAAGAAGGATTCGTACTTTGATTCTGGTTCAGCTATCCAACATTGTGTTATTACTTCTTGTGTGAATTGCAATCAGACTCGTTCTCATTCACACTTTTCATGCATGTAAACAGTAGCGCAGCAAACTGGCGACATGCGCCCACTTAAAACTCAGAGATATGGCATCCAGACACGAGTTCACTTTCAATTGGCTATGGCGACTCAGCGCCCAAACAACTCACTGTTCACATACACCGGATCACCCTGGATATCCCACACGCGACTCTCAGACTCACACAACACACACACACACACACAAATTCTAGCTATGGCGGCTATGGCCGCAACTACCCTATCGCTATGCTACACCCTCCTCTCTTGCCCCCTTCGGCTCCGGGCTCTCTGCAGACCTCCTTGCACAAGTCGCTGTGGCAGCGCTTCCGCATGGCTCGCGCAGGAATGAATGAATGGCTGGGCGCTGCCCCTTGATTTATACTTCTGAAACTCGTTGGTCTGCCCTCTTCCATCGGCCCATGGTGCTCACAGTCCCTTGTGGTACTTGCTAGACCGGACTGGGACTGACTGGACCTTACCGCTGACTGAGTGGGGACTCACTGCTAACCTACCACCGTCGTACTGCAATTGCACTGCAGTTTAGTCCACCACTTGACTCACCACTTGCCCACTTGCCCACTTGCTAACCTTCTAGAAGGCTACAGCTAGGACTTCTAGGCTTCGCTAGGACTTCTATCCTACAGGTCTAGAGATCGAACCCCTGCTACCTACGGACCTATGACAGCCTATCAACTGTTTACGAATACACAGGTCACAGGTTCAACTCTCGGGGTCTACACAGGTACTGTACAGAGGTAGGGCAAGGTCTAGAGATCGAACCCTGGGATCTGCGTCTGCTACTGCAAAGAGGTGAAAACCATTTCACTCCCACCGTCCTAAATTCGAGGTCCTCCGAGAATATTTCAGTACAAGGCAGGACCTTTACCCTTCTTATCACGCTCATAGGCTCTGACTATGTCGGCAGCTGTTTCTAGAAGTTCTGCCCTTGTAAACCAGCGGTCGTCTTCCGGTTCCTGATAAGCAAACCGGACCTTATACTGTTTCTGGGGACGACCTCTACCTCCTGTTTTGAATACATCCTCATCTACAATGCCGTCAATGTCATAACTTCCGTCCATATCCAGGGGGGTCATGGATCTTCTTGAAGGGAACTGTTGACTTGTGACACATGGCAACAGCTTTGAGGCATGAAATACAGGATAAGTGTGGAGGTGCGCCGGAATCTCTATAGTGTAGGACGGTCCATCCTCTCCACCCTTGACTTCTAGAACCGGCCACGGTCCTCTATATGCAGGCAGTAACTTCTGTGAGACGTTCTCCTCAGGTGCAAACTCTTTAGACTTGATCCAGACTAAGTCGCCTACCTGAAACTGCAATGGGCGACGGTGCTTATTAGCCTGTTCTATCATTCTGTGCTGGGCCTTCCTGAGGTTTTCAACAACGGTTGCTATCTCTTTCTCGTGCTGTATCGCGAACTCCCTGGTACCGGGCGATAGCCTGTGAATCTGATCCCGGTTCAGCCCTTCAAACGGTCTGCGCGGTCTAAAGGACTTGTGCAACTCATTGGGAGTGCGACAGGTAGACAGATGCACGCTGTTGTTATAAGCACTAGCTACCTTGGGTAACATCTCGTCCCAGTTGATCTGATCCGGCCTAATGTACATGCGCAGAACTTGCTGCAGGATCTTGTTCATCTGTTCAGTCTGACCGTTAGTTTCTGGATGGCGGCCAGACGACATCAGCAACTTTGACCCATAGACTCTCATAAGTTCCTGCCAGTTCTGGCTAGTGAAGCGGCTATCTCTATCGCTAACTATCGACAACGGGACTCCATGTTCACTGACCCAAAAATCAAAGAACTTCTGAATGACTAAATCGGTACGTGCCTCTGCAGGCAAAGGAATAAAAACAGCATACTTACTAAAACGGTCAACTATGACCATGACTTGGCTCTTGCCATGCCTACTCTTGACCTGAGTATCCATGAAGTCTATGGACACGGAATCTCCAGGCTGACCAGGAATAGGTAGAGGTCTGAGAAGACCTAGAGGTGCGCACGTAGTAGTCTTATTCCTCTGGCACACTTTACAACTGCGAACATACTCTATGCAGTCATTTTTCATCCCTGGCCAGGTGTACGCACGCAACAGATTGGCTAATGTCTTTTGCCAACCAAAGTGTCCCTCTGTGTCATGGCATTCCCCTAGGATCAGACTGCAGATTTCCTCACTGTTGGGAACGCATAGGCGGTCGAATACATCCGTCTTCTCAAACAGCAATCCTTCTGTAGTGCGGTAGTGTGGTTCGGTCTCTGGGGCCTCCTTAACTCTCTTGARGAGGTCACTATAGATAGGGTCCTGCGCATATGCTTGCCTCACTTTCTCCTGCAGGTCTCTCCCTATATCCAGATAGTGTATTATGGCTCCAAAGTAGTTTGATCTCCTACTCAGAGCATCCGCAACTACGTTGTACTTGCCCTTCACAGGCTTAAGCTCAAAGTCATACTGGTCTATCTCAGCGGCCCACCTAGTTAACTTAGGTGTCATCTTGGCCTGAGTCTTTAACCATCGAAGCGTTTCATGGTCAGAATACACTTTGAAGTGCCTCCCAAGCAGGTAATGCTTCCAATGCTCTAAGGCCTGCCTGAGAGCGTAGAGTTCTCTCTCATATGTCGAGGTGGCTACTTTCTTTGAAGGCATCCTCGCTGACATGAACTCTACGGGTCTGTAGCCATTGTCGTCGTCTTGCTGCAACACGGCGCCTATACCATACCGACTTGCGTCCGTGGTGACGACAAATGGCAAAGACAGACCAGCCACTCTGAGGACAGGGTATTCTATTAACGCGCGCTTCAGTCTCTTTAGCGCAGACGTACAATCTTTGTCCCATTGCCAGATTGCCCCTTTCTTAAGCAACCTGCGCAAGGGAGCGGCGATAGTAGATAAGTTCCTCACGAACTTTCTATAGTAGTTAGCTAGGCCTAAGAACGACCGCAACTCTGTCAATGTGCGGGGCGTCGGTTAGTCTCTAATCGCCGCGATCTTGCTGTCCTCTGGCTTAATGCCATCTCCATCTAATACGTGGCCCAAGTAAAAGACTTGTGTCTTGGCCCACTCGCACTTCTTTGCGTTGATCTTGAAGTTAGCCTCTCGTAGCTTCTCCAAGACCTGCCTCAGATGACCCTGGTGCTTCTGGAGGGTCCTACTGAAAACTAATATATCATCTAAGTAGACCACTACAAACTTGTCTAACCATGGCCTGAACAAATCATTCATACAACACTGAAAGGTGGCTGGCGCGTTGGTTAGTCCAAAGGGCATCACTATGAACTTATAATGCCCATATCTAGTCTGGAACGCAGTCTTGTACTGGTCATCAGGATGGACTTCTATCTGATGGTATCCGGACTTCAAATCTATCTTAGAAAAATACTTGCAACCCTGCACCCGATCTAGAAGATCGTATATTCTGGGCAGCGGCTCAACATTCTTCACAGTAATCGCATTCAAACCCCTATAGTCTATACACATACAAAGCTCTCCTTCCTTTTTGGGGACAAACAGAACTGGTGCTCCAAAAGGAGACGAACTGGGCCTGATCCAACCTTTCTCTAGGAGATCGTCCAACTGCTTGCATAGTTCCTCTAACTCCCTAGGGGACATCCTGTAGACTGCTCCCTTAGGAGTCCTACTGCCAGGCTTTATCTCTATCCTGTGCTAGATGGGTTGCGACACTACTCCTGTCGGCGACTCAGTCAAGTCTTTAAAGTCCTCCAGCAGCTTGGCAATGGTTGGATCTGTGGAACTTACCTCTTCCTTAGCCTCAGTGACAGGTCTGACATAAACTACAAAGACCTGGTCCTCTAATTGCTCCTTTTTCACTAGTCGCGCGAACGCGGGAGCACTGAGACAGCAATGTGCCAAGGTGTTATCTACACCTGACACATGAAACAGGCGGGCAGTCTTAACCTCGCCTAACGGACTAGGGAGCCTACACTCATGCTCTCTTAAGTGGAGTGTGGCCCCTGCTGCCTCTCCCCAATCCATTCCTAACACTATGTCGAAAGGAAGGGCATTCTGTACGAGGAGAGTCAGGGAATGGAAAACTTTCTCCACCTTCCCATCTTTCTCTAGGCGAAAGTATGCCTGGACTCCCTCTACGTAGTCCTCAACTCGCATTGTGCGGTTGTCTGCAAGGACACTCTACGGGTAGCCCTTGAGTCTATAAGGGCCCCTACTATACTTCTAAAAACTTCTACATCAACTAAGATTAGTTGTCCCTTACTCTCCTTCTTCATTTTGGCCCAGGCTGGCATCCTCTCCTTCAATTCTTCTGCCACACCTGTGAGGGACGTGCCTAGAGAGACGCTAACACAAGCAGTCTCTGGACAACTAGCTAGGCACGGGCCTGCAACCTCTGCCATAGGCCCATGTGGTTTGGGAGTTTCCTGTTGTTGGGCAGCCCAACGGGCCTGTCTATACTTAGGACAAAATTTTATTACATGGGCCGGGTCAGCACAGAATACGCACTAACCCAGGTCCACGCGTTCCCGCCATACGCGTTGGTCCAAGCCCAAGTCTTCCTACGGCCTGCCCTGTGGCAAGCCTGGGTGCCATCCTCCTTGAGGTGCCCTTCCACCTCGTCGTTGTGGGGACCGAAGAACCTTGACGATTTGGCGGGGGACCTTGACCCCTACCTCCCACTTGGCGGTTCCCTTGTCCGCCAACCCCCTGTGCGCTCGGTCCTCGGCCTCCCATGGCCTGGCCCCTTTGGCCCTGGCCTCCTCCTCTACTTTGCGGCCTCCCTCCAGCCGCGACAGCAACATAGGACCTCCCCTGCCCCACGCTACTATCCTCCTCCTCAAGGCCCCATTCGATATGGGACCTCATTTGTACCACCCTCCTCTAAGGTAAGGATCATATGATCCTTGGCCCTGACTTGGCTAGAGATGGTACGACCTTTCCACTTTTTGCCCTTGTCTAAGTCCTTATGCCAGAAAGTGGAAACTGGCATGGACTTGGCCTCAAACAGCACCACCTCTCTACTGAGCGCGTCGTACGTCATGGTGGGTTGTTGGGACTCGTCAAAGAAGTGCCCACGCAGGGGCTCTGGCATGGCACGATAAAATAGCTGGACCAACTGGGACTCGGTCACCCCATGGTCCGGGACGGCCACCAGGTCGTCCATCACTACCTTGAGTGCCTTGGCACTCCTCCACTGCCGTGAGTGGATGGTTTGGAGTTTGTCAGAGGCTCTTACGCCCCTGCGAAGATCAGCGAATCGCTCCCTAAGGAGCTTGAAGAATTGAGGGAGAGGGGTAACCTTGGAATAGGCGACCATGTTGTTTTCACAACCGGCCGCGCGTGCGAGAGACCTAGCAAAACTAGCCGCTTCGTCCTTGAGGGTCTGGAAGGCTACCAGGACCTGATCGTCCTGTACGATGTGCTGTAAGTAAACGTAACTGTTTACACTAGCCTCCCAGTTATCGAAGTTTTCGTCAGATTTCCCACCATAAGCATCGGGGAACTTAAGTTTGACTGGTTCTTTGCGAGGTCTAGCCTCGCCCTCAGCAGCGGCTACTACTTTGGCGCCCTCAATGGCACCCTCACAGAACTTCCCCACGTTGTCTCTCAACCTCCTGACTTCCCCTCCAACGTGGGTAACCATCTCGCGCGCAAAATCCAGAAAACCGGACCGCATGGCCTTCAAGGGCTACCTCTTGAGCTCTATTGGCTTGGCGTTCCTCCATCCAAGCTGCGCTCAACACCTCCAGGTACCCCAACACCTTATCCCATTTGGCCGAGTCGTCTGCCTGAGCCTCCACCTCCTGCCTACAATCCTTCATCTTCGCCACCTCTGCGGTCAACCTGTTAACCTCATCCCTCCTTCTCTTCTTTTCCCTCTTCATTCTCAATTTCCACTCCAACTTTTTCTCCTCCTCTCTTTCTTGTCTTTCCAGGGGGTCCTCCATTGCTGCTAGCTCATTGGCTAACGCATCCCTCTCATCCTGAGGCACATAAAACTCTGCCTCCTCGTCTTCCCCCAACGATAAATTAGCGATCCACTCACTTATTTTCTTCTCCATTGCGGCATCCTCATTTGTCGTGCAACTGCTTTCTCCTCTCTCCTCTATATGTTTTTTGCTCTTTTCTTCTTCTGTTGCTGCTTCCTCTTCGGCAGCCTTTCTCTTTTCTTCCTCCTCCTGCTGAATCCTCGTCATCTCCTCCTCCAATTTCTTCCTCTTCGCCGCCTGCTCCTCTGCGATCGCCTTCAACTTCCTTTCCTTATTTTCTCTCACTAAGGCGGCCATCTTCTCTTGTTGCTCCTGGGTATAGGAGCTAGTGCTCTTCCCACTACGGGTCTCAACCATGGTGTCAGTGCACGACTGGATTAGCAGTTCCAAACCTCACCACGTAGACTCTAACCCCTGACTGACAAACCTACTGACTCAATCTAAGACTCACAAAATCCGGACAGGGATCCTGCCAACTAGGGTCTCTAGCCTGGACCTATACTATGGTTGTCACTACTAGACCTGTTGCTGATCAGGAGGCATTTAAGGAGATCCCCCGTAACTCCTCAGGAATTATTTAACGTCGCAGACAGGACGACGTGATCAGCAGGTCTCTCAACACTTAGACGGCCTGTTGTGCAGCCCACAGCTCGGATTTTGGGCCTACCGTGCCACACCGAACAGCCCGCCGGTCAGTACCGGTCCTTGGGAGGATTCGTGTCCTCCGGGACAGCCGAGTCGTCAGACACAGTCTTTAGCCCTACTCAGCCCGTGTGGGTTTGGTCAACAAGGCCCTATCCTTGATCCACAGAGTTCTATCACCTAGACAGAAGAGACTCGATGCAGAAAGAAGAGACAGACAGACTGGACTCAGCAAGTACCACAGGGTGTGTGCACATCCATAGGGCGAGGGATAGGCTGAAGGCTTGGCGAGATTTTACTAGACTTGGATTGGGACACTATGCACTGTGAGACAATTGATAGAGCAGTTGATTCAGTCTTCATCGCAGGGTCAGGAAAATTAATTGGGTTTCTTAGGTAATGCGAAGCATGGACTGGACAAAACGGCGTTGTTCCAATGGTGGACACTTTTAGGAATTATCTCCACGCAGCAGCTGGCTGGTTTTCGTTTCTTGCATGGTGTGGGGTATGCTAGAAAGCAGAACCCCCTGGCCACGCAGAGTGGTGCAGAATGGCAGGCATTTTGTGAAGAGGGAAATGATGCATCCAGCCTTAGCATTGCCAGAGCCGGAGTGGTGGGCTGCCCAAGTGCAGGGTGTATGTCAGGTGACAGCTCAGCCCGAAAGTGCAGGTCAGATGCAGTTTGGACATCCTTTTTCATTATTACCTCCTTGCATTCCCGTTTTTTTTTTTCACCAACATAACCGCCACAGGCTGCCACACAGGTCTTGGAGCTAGAACTAAACCCCCACAAGTGGAACACGGCCCCAGGACAGAATGATGTTTCTCTCAAAGGGGGGGGAAAAAGCAAATCTGGACAAGGAAGATGGGGGCGGAGTGGGGACGACCAGAGGACGAACAATACCCAGGAAGGGGAGAGACTAACGGAGGGAGAAAGGGAGGCGAAAGGATCAGGGAGTCACGCCAACTTCGGTAGGAGAAAGGAGTACATCAAGCGACACCAGTGCAAGCAAGAGCTCTGCGCACTGCGGGGAGAAGGGAAAAGCAACCGCAAGTGGAATTCAAAACCAGATGGAGGCAGCGAGGGAACATTGAGCAACACCACGGCAAGCAAGAGCTCTGTGCAGCAGAGAGAAAGGAAGGGAACCTCCAAGTGGAATTCAAAATCAAAGGGTGGGGCGGGGAGGAGAGGAAAGGGCGACGAGAGGTGCACAGGCACGTTTACCGAATTGCAAAAGGAGA
>BFEA01000583.1:642134-655341 GCA_003427395.1 Chara braunii
AATTGAAGACAACAAGGGTGGCCGAAACACCTTACCAGTACAGGTTTGCTGGCGGGAGCAACCGCACTGACATCATCTTCAGCTTCCCCCTTTTCCCCATCGAGGCCTCCGAAACCTTTCGTGGCTGCTGTGCGAGGTCTATCCCATTCATTTCTGACATTGGCACCCGCAGAACTCTGATTGATGGAGCCTCCTGCCGTTGATGCTAGCGATCCTCGCTTGGAGAATGCCGATGCACGCCTCGGCTGATATGCAGGAAGGGCTGGTGAAACGTCTCCTCGGCAGTCGTCCACCCATGCAGATCGAACTGCTTTGTTCTTTTTGTACCTGCCAACTGTTGTAATGCTGCCGTCACTTGCGCTGTAACCATTACCTATGCCTACCATGGTCGGCGCCGCATCATCTAATGACAGAGTGCTCATGATACTATTGGTGGGTTTAAAAACCGGCGAAGTAGGCAGCGAGCGGTTGCCAGCGCGCCGCATTCCTGCCTCTCTTGGCTCCCCCCCGTCCTGACTGCGCGGCAGCCAGTCCCCGACAACTTCTTCTTTTCCCATGACTGCAGTAGTTGCATGGCCGGACAAGAGGACCTGCTTCCCTATTGGATCGGGCGCGCTCTTCGTGGACTGTGGCTCTCCTCCACGGCTGACTCCCACCCGATCCTCCTCTGAGGCAACAACAACTGAATCAAGTCTACCAGGCCGAGATATTTCCCCCACAAACAGGTGCGGCGAGCTGGCCCTGGGCTGTTGCTCCCCACGCCGTGCCCATGACCGTGTGCTGATGGGTGAAGTACCGCTCCCGTTACTTCCTGTCGTATCATCTTTCGACATTCCCATGGCCACGTGATTTCGGTCAGCAGGACCGTTCATGGCAATCCCTCGGTGGAATGACTTCGATCGCATCTGGGGCAGCATGTCCGCATCGACAGCAGCAGCAGGCCTCGGAAACAAGGACTCTAACAGTACCTTCTTCGAAACGCGGTTCACAGAGGCGGTGGTGAGGAGGGGAACAGCCAAGAGAGGGGAGAAGTCTTCCTCCCCGCTTCCTTCCCCATGATCAGCAGTTGATGCATCCTTGACCACCGTCGCCAAGGGCGTCAACATCAGGGAACGCCCTGACGGCACTTGCCTTGCCGTTGGCATGTCATCATTACCCGGAGACGCAGCAGGAGCAGCAGTGGCGGCAGCGGCATTGCTAAAGGCAGGAGAAAGATCATCATCCTCATTACCACGATGGTGCAGAGAGACCACCGAGCTTGAAAGCACCAGCTGCGGCGGCGGTGTTCGCCCCATTTTCCCTTCAATGTCCGGAGACATGGAAGAAGAAGACGCCAGCGGAGTGCTGGCGAGATCAACTTGCAATTGGCGACCGTTGTCTGCATCGATAGACGGTCGATAAAAAGAAGCCGCCTTTCCAGGACTGCCCCCCTCCTCTGCTGCCATTGACAACAGGCTCAGCTTTCCGGCGGACTTCCAACTCAAGGGTGCATGCAGGTCATCATCACCTTCCAAGCTGGGCGGGGACACCACCCCCCCTCTCGTCGAAATATCCTGCCTAAGGCAGTCAGCGACGGTACACGTCGGCTCGGCCACCGTCGATATGGAGGACTTCGCAGCAAACAAGGGTGTCAACGGCAACCCCAAGGTCCCTCCGCCCTCAAGTGCCAGCATAGCAGCCACTGGGGGTCCCAACCTCGCACTTACATCCAGCGGCTCCAGGCGACTTGGAGAGGGGGGGATGGCCATGTCACGGTACTGCCGACTTCCTGCTACCACCGGCCTTGAGGACAGTGACTTTGATGAAGACGACAGCGACAAGGATGAAACGTTCCATGGATAGCCAGCTTGCAGCGTATGTGTCGAGCCTGGTTTTTCCTCCTTCACAGCACCAAAATCGCCCCATTGGATTTCGCTCTTTTTTGCAGAATGTGGCGGTGAGCTTAACCTCTCCTGGAGCTGCCACTCAGGTGTCGAGGACTGCTGAGCACTCTTTTCCACTCCATCCATAGCAAGACAATCTGCAACACATCTTGTTGCCATATCCTTGTGCTTGGATCTGCGGCCAAATTTAGGCGTTGATAGCACGGGCACCTCTTGTCCACCTACTACATCATCCTGAACGCTTCCTGCACCAGGGACCGGGGGCAGAAGACCTGCTGCCTCTCCTGCCCTGTCTTCAGCTGGCGAGTAGGGTGTGCGCCCACGCAACTGGCCCGGAGTAAAGGAGCGTGCCGCGCCACTGACCTGGTTCCACGAATCGATATACATCTTGAGAGAACCGAACGACGGAGATGATGCCGGGACCGGATCCTTAAACCTGCACACCAAGGAGCGATGAGCAAAACCCAGGCTGGGAGCAGGAACCGCTGCTTCTCCTACATGCTGCAGGGACCCCGTCAGATTCTCCCGCCCCTTTGCAGGAGAGGAGGGGCCTCGAGACGACTGACCAGACTTCGATGGTGACCTGTGCGGTGATTCGATCCATGGGAGGAGAAATTGCCCGCCCTTGGTACTGTCACTTCCTAGATCGGCCGCACCATCGCTCATGATCTGGGCGACAGATGTGGTTACGTCTTTCAAGCGAGAAACCAGGTCCCTGCGCCCAAAAGAGGGTTTAGCCAACGCTACGATCTCAACCTCATCGCGCTCAAGCTCTTCCTCCCCCTCCTCTTTCTTCTTACAGCTCCCCTTTCCCTCCTGCTTTTGCTGCTGCTGATCATGTACCTCCTCGATTCCCTCTCGTTTTCCTCTGACCTCGCCGTCAGGCTCCTCGGTATGCATTACCGGTGCTGCCAATGTCGTGGATAGGCGTGAGGAGGCATTCATCTGCCCATTGGCGGCCTCATCTCGAGAACGATTGGAAGAAGCAGTCGATCCTTCTTCCACAATGGCAGATCTCATTATCTCGGCCACCGAACACGAGGAATTGCCATAACGACCGGATGGAGACCCTCTCGTGAAATTCGACGGCAACACTGGCGTCATCTTCCTCTCCTGCAACTGACTTGCCGTCATAGGAGGAGGGGGACCTGCATCCTGCCTCCATAGTCGATCGCTCGGCAGACCTGCTGGGGGCAGTGACTCCACATTCACTTTCTCCTTTTCCTTCGCTCTTGCGTTTGCATTGGCCTTCTCATTCACAACTGCACTGGTCTTCCCATCCCTGTTCAAGTTAGTGCTCCCATCCACATTCCCATCCTCTGGAGAGGCCCCTCCGAACAGGTAACCCAGAGAGCTCGGCCCTCCACCATGCGAGCTCCCATGTGTGTTGCCCCTTGTTATCATCCCTCTTTCTCTCTCTCTCTCTCTCTCTCTCTCTCTCTCTCTCTCTCTCTCTCTCTCTCTCTCTCTCTCTCTCTCTCTCTCTCTCGTAGTCTGCTGATCTCTCTCTCTCTCTCTCTCTCTCTCTCTCTCAAGCACGCATGTGTGTGTGTGCGCTTACCTACCTATCTGTCGAGCTGTCACTACCTACCTGCACGCGTGCATGCGTGTGCGCAGTGTGTGTGTGTTGCACATGCAAGGGAATCATATGAAAATATGACAGACTAGTCTCTAATTCCCGCTTCATGAGGGAGCTTCCCAGGAGTTTCGACAGCTGCCACGTGCTTGATTGACCTCACCTTCCTTTTGTTTCTACTTTCCTGATGACGCTTACCTGCATGGTCCTTGCGCGGCCAATCGCATAACCACCGCCTTGATCTGTCATGCACTCCAGGATCACATCAATCAAACAATAGAAATTCATTCATTCCCTCATGGCTACCATCAGTCTTCCAAACAAAATCTCTTTCAAGCCTTAAGCCTTAACTGGCTTTCAAAATTCCTTTTCTGATTCATCCAAGTTCGGGCGACAAAACGCGGCTATCGAGATGCGCGCAGTATGCATCTCTTCACATAACATTGCCTCCAATGAGATCGTGAACAAATCCGATTGTCTGTCTGAGACTTTCTGTCTGGCTCTCACTCGCCCGCCCGCTAGCTGGCTGGCTGACTGACTAGCTGCCTGGATCAGTGAGTGTCTGGCTGGATGCATTGGATTGCCGGCTCGCTAGCTAGCCAGCCATCTTGCTCAACCAAGTGTGCGCACGCAGGCACAAGCCCTAAAAGCACGTGTTTCTGGCATCTCCCGCAGCACACCAGGCACGGACGGACGTTCACATTTGTGCACTCGCTCTAACTAAAAGTGTCTGAAATAGCGCTCATGTGCAGCTGACAGAAAACATCGCATGGCAGAGCTCAATTGCCACGCACGACCGTGCATGCATGCGCTATGCGTCCACATCACATATGACCTGGTGGCACTCTCAAGTTCATCTTCAGTGCTGCTGCACCCTTGAGTGTGTGCCACACCCTCACGTTCAACCCACCCAACACCCGCCCATCGAAAGTTGAAAACCCGCAACACCGGTGCACCTTCCCTCGACCTATATCCAGCCTCTCTCTCCCGCAGCTACGGTTGGCTGGGCTTTAGAACGTCCACTTGAAAAGCCAGTGAGAGTTCCACCTATTACTGGCACTGCATTGGGAGCAAGTTGGGATCCTCACAGCACGACACATCCAGAGAAGAAGGTTGCTACGCAAAATTCCCTTCCACCGGACGACCTTCAACCTGCTTGAAAGGCTGAAATGGAGGATGCCTTCCTCTCCGTGTAAGAACGCAGCGCTCCACCTCCACCGCAGCGACAGACCAGTGATTGGTTAACACGGGGGCGCTTAGGAACGCAGCCCCAAGGGTTTCTGTTTGTTTGTGTTTTTGTAACTTTGGACATTGAGGGTGGTTTGAGTAATGCACAGACATGCTCTCTCTCTCTCTCTCTCTCTCTCTCTCTCTCTCTCTCTCTCTCTCTCTCTCTCTCTCTCTCTCTCTCTCTCTCTCTCTCTTCTCTTCTCTTTGTGAAAAAGGCTATGGGCATTGACACTAAAAGCAAGAAGGGGATGCTCTGAAATGTCTGTTGTCAGTTTCCTGAGCCCAAATGACAGAAGAAACAGAGATGATCACAGGTAACAATGACATGCATAAATCAGTAAATGGTATTTAAAAAAATGCTAAAATAGGACACGCTATGATCCTGTCCATCTTATGTTGCAAAAACCCATATATGAGACACTGGCATTCACCGCAGCTGAAATAGAAAAAAAAATAAAAAAATAGAAGAAGAACGAGTCGAGGACAGTAGATGAATGGCGGGAAGAATAAGAAGTTGAACACAAGTGGGAGCCAATGTCGTCTCCCTCCGCATCATCATCACCTCCACATTTCGTAAATAATTAAATTAATACAAATAACTATGGCTGCATGCTACTTTTTAGTTTTCGTCTTGCAAACCAAACAGATTTTTGCAGTCTAGTCCCAAACGTTTCGGCAGAGTTGTGTGAGCTGTGTCAGTGACCGCGCCGTCCAGGGCCTTCTAGGCGCTGGCCCTTACACTTGCCGCGGTAAAAAAAATCAGAGTCATTCAATCTATCCGATCGAACGGCTGAAATTTTTCAAGCGGCAAGTGAAGACTGACAGGGCCTTCTCAGCCCTGGCCCTCTCCACTTGCCATGCAAAAAATTTCATCAGTTAGATGTGATACATCAGCAGCTACCATGGCAAGTTGCCATGCAAAAAATTTCATCAGTTAGATGTGATACATCGACAGCTACCACGGCAAGTGAAGAGGGCCAGGGCCTAGAAGGCCCTGGAAAAGACAAGCGGGCCAGCCAGTAGTCCCTGGACAAGATTTGGGCCACATTAAGGTCTGCCCTGGCCCCTCGTGCCTGGGCCATGGCTGAAATGTCTCGGCCGTGCCCAATCTGGAATTTTCCAAAACGTACGGGAGTAGACTGCATTTATAACTCAGCCTGCAACTACTGTGTTAACCCCAAAAAATGTATGTACGTTGTATAGCAAAGTTGGTACACCCACGAACTGTTGAAATACAAACCCAAGTTTGAATCCAATGCAATCAGATGGCGAGGATAAAATGATTCGGGGCGGTCAGCTCAACGCTGATACCTCAAGGCCGTTTCCCTTTGAAAGAAAAAGAAAAGAAAAAAAAAACACATCGAATGCAACGTACGTATGCTGCAGATCGAATTTTTGGGCGCAACTTTTCAGGAACCCGGAACCGATACCCATTTGCATTTTTTTTCTGGAATTTGGCTCACGACCCTCAGGTAAAAGTTGCTTGTATTTCAATGTTGTACACCGTTTTTTTCCCCCAGATTTTTTCATCGCAAAAATAAATCGAAATTCTCAGTTCTATAAAAAAGTGAGTACAGCAAATGTCTCTGCTGTAGAAGAATCTATTCTTTTTTTCAGCTTTTTCTGGATTTTGGATGCGAATTTTGACAAGATCCTCAGGCTAAAGTTGTTTGCATTGCAATGCTGCACGGCATATTTTCTCTGGATGTTTTCGAAGCTTTTTGAAAATTTGAAATTCTGCAAAAATCAGGTAGAAGTGTCTCCGACATCGGATACCTCGGATACAACATACGTATCTTGTATTGGAGAGTACATTCTATTATTAAAAAAAAGACGCAGTGATTTCTCAGAAGCCATTTTCCGAAGGTAACTCGAATAGAATGTAGTAATGTACGTATGTTTTTTTTCGGATTAACAACTTAACACAGTAGACTTCAAAAACCTGTTTGGATTGAAAATCGGCACTTGGGTTTTGCAGCGTTTTGATTGAAAATTGAAACTTGTTTGTTTTCCAAGGCCGTAGTTGCCCCGAATAAATATCCACTCTGTTGCAGCTTCGCTTGCAAGAAAAACAGGATGGAGTACTGATGACCTTTTTTTGCTTCTTTCATCGCAGTATGTCCTTCGCCTCTTGTTTGCGGACAGCGCCTTGATATGCCCTACAGGGCCTATTTTCCACACAGTCAGCTGCCCTAAGTGAAGGCAGGCACGACCGAGGCCTACAGGCCATTTTGGGGTCACCACGCAACTGGGGAAATTCAGGCAATTGCGCAGCGCCAGTTGGTTGGAAGCGCCCAGGCCCAGGCTGCCTTTCATTGCATGTAACTGAGGCAGGCCCTAGGCCGGATACACAAAGTGGACCGAAGAAAGGCTGAGGGCAGTTGAGTGCTGGTAACCACCACAGGACCTGGGCCTGTTTACTTCGGACTGACGCTCAGCCTCGTGGGGCCTACCGGAAGATTCTGGGCCAGGGCCCAGTACCGCATTACCGCACGCAGCAGCAGGCCACTTCAATATAGAGAAGAGCCTGCCTACACATTGGGCATTCGGGCACTGGCTGCATGCTGCGCTAACGTTGGCCAGGCTCACGCGCTCACGGGCGAGCTGAAAGGAGCAGGCAGCCATAGCCGAGCTGCGCTGCTGTATGCTGGATGGGGCGCATGGTGGTTCTTGGGTGCATGTGGCATCTGTGAGTTGGGGAACGAGGTAGTGAGTGATACGAGAGATATACCTGGTGCTTGAAGCGTACGGCAATGGCCGAGATCTGCTCGTACTTCGGGGAGCTGTTGACGTCATCAGCGGCATCGTAGAGTAGGCTAGATAGTATCTGCCATCTGTAGTCTGGGTGCCGAGCGCAGATAGGATATCAACATTGGTTCTTCGTTGATGATGATGAGACTATTCCAGCATTGTCAATTATGAGCTTTTGCTGTGCTCTTATTTGGTGAAACTTGTGATGCAATTCTGCTATTGGTTCAAGGTCACGACTATCTGGTCTCATGTGTATGATGCTGTTTGATTTCTGAAGTTCACTATTGCTCATCTTCCTTGCAATTTGGTTTCGGAGCGGTGGTACGGTGCGCTAGTCTGGCGCTTGTCTTCTGCCTGATGCGGTACATGCATGCGGTGTGTGCGGTGAGCGACCGTGCCGTGGGACGTGTGTAGTGAGGAGGGCGAAGGCAAGATTAGGCGACCCAGGTCGAGAGGGGATCTCCAGGAAGGCTATGCGGTGATTACTGGGTGTTCGCAGTGTGATGAGAACTATCCGATGTGTGATTGATGCTGAGGTGGAACGGCGGTGCAATGCTGGTTGTGCCGAAGCAGCGACTGGTCATCACAATCAACATTGGGTCATCTGGTGAGAATATCTGTGGTTGGGGGCAGCTATTTTGAGGTACGTTGCACCTAACCTTTTCTACCCTCTTCGACGCTTCTTACCGTGAGGATGTGTGTTCTTTCTTGTGAGTCCTCTCATGTGAGGAGTCGTTTGCGCTCAACCTTGAGAGTCGTCAGTATTCACGTGGAGCATCTGGAAGGAGAGGGCGGTGCTATCTGAAGGGCCCTGGACGAAGCAATTGGTCACGGTCACCATGCCAACCCACCGGGAGTAGAGCACGCATGCTTTGCTGCTTCGTCCTTTGTCTACTCGCTGCGCTATAGAGGGGTTCTGAGGGGCAGGCCAGCCCTATGGGAAAGACGAGACCGGACATCTATAAATAAATACCAGCGGGGACCTTCCATTGGCTGTGATCGTCGTCCTGTTTGCGACGTTAAATAATTCCTGAGGACTTCGGGGGCCGTCCATAAAAACGCCTCCTGATCAGCCAATTGGTCGGTGACTGTGCAGGGCTGGCCAGCTCAGGAGGACTCGGGGCACAGGGGTGGGTCGTGTGCACACCTTTAGACACGCACGCTATCCGGATTGCTCAGGGACGTTGACGACAAGAGACATTCAGGAAGAACTGAGGGAGGGGTAGATTCTAGGTGATAAGTTTGGGCAAGATTCCATTCTGCAAACAGACCCAACAAATGATTCTATTTTTATTTTTAATTAGTTAGATGTACAACCATTAACATCTGACAGACAGCATAGTTAGAACTGTTATCTGTTCATTGCGCTTTCTGTTTGCGGACTAGTCAAAGTAAAATAGTCTTCATTTGTAGGAATCTGAACTTAACTGTTGGACCCAAATCCATCTACTCTGACGCAGTCACCGATTAATTATTTTAATTATTATAAATCGGTCTGTGCACTACGCTGCGGTAGGCATCAAAGAGTGACCTAGTGCAGATTGTGCACAACTCTTTAGCTTATGAGCGATAGGGACACCACTAGTGAGGACGACCGGATCTTGCGATCCGCCAGACGCCCGATTGCCCACATGGCATTAGGACCCGAGGGTGATATAGGTTACTGTTCCGCCAGCTTAGGGAAAGACAGCAGCAGCAGCGGAGAGCTAGGGCAGCCGAGGCCAGCAGAGCATTCGCAAGTGAAGCCGCAGCTTCAGCAGCCATGGCAACTGCTGCGCAGCAGAGTTCACAGGCCAGCAGTTCAGGGGCCGTAGGGTCAACGGTCGCGCAGACCTTGAGTCAGTCCACTGGCGTCATGGAAAGCCAACCAATAGTGTTGACTTCTGATGAGATCGCCATACAGCAGGCAGCACTGCAGGAGGCACAACTACAGAAGGCTCTAGAAGAGATTAAGGCAGAAAAAGGAGAGAATGATTAAAAGAAGAGTCAAGATGTAGCGGAGATAAGCGAACATTAGCGAGTTAGAGGAGATGGAACCAGCAGAGTTGGATGATGATGTGAGGACCCTAAGGGCGGTCTTGCTAGGTGTAGTAGAGATGCAAGATCACCAAACGGCGATCTTACAGGACATCCAGCAGAGTCTGGCCGTGTTGGTCGGGCGAGCGCAGGCGGCGCCATCACTGTCCGGGCCCGGTGTCTGGCCCATTGTAAATCCTCCTCCTTTTGTCCCACCGATGACTGGGGTATCCTCATATGTCTCCCCACCATCGGTCCAAACCGTTTCCCTGGGTGTGTCGTTAGCAGAAGGGTTCTCAGCAGGTCCTAGTGTACAGATTCCTGTACAGACAGTGTTTTCCCAACCTCCGTCGCAAGTTGCCGTAAGCGAGCAGCCTTCTGTCTCACAGCCTGCACAGTCGCAAGGTACACAGCCCCAGCAGCAGATTGCGCAGCAGCCTGCTCCTCAGGATCCACAGCCCGGAATGGTGCAGGTACCGGGACAAAGTCAGTGGGTTCCGAAGACGGCCATCGCCGCTCCTAAACCCTTTACAGGGGACAAGAGGAGCGAAGATCTCGACACTTGGTTGAGGTCAGTGCCAGTCTACGTCGAAGTGATTGTGGCTGCCTCCTATCTAGAGGGGAGTGCAGCAACATGGTTGAGTGGTTTGGTGCAGTTGCAGGGATACGGTCACTTCCGCGCTTGGGCAGTCAACCAGAAATTGGACGACTTCCTCAAGATGGTGGAAGACAGGTGGCATGATCCTCAGGAGGCTCAAAAGGTCACTGATGCAATCCTGACTCATAACAGGCAGTTTAAGTCAGTAAGAGAGGCCACAGACGCAGTAGAGCGTCTGATCTGTATCCTTGGGGTGCGCTATGACCCCCAGGTTCTACTCACCTCCTACCTGAGATGCATTCCCAGGCCTCTCATGAATCAACTGGCAGGTGAGGCCAACATCAACATGCACAACTTCCTGTCGTTTAGCAAGAAGGCCCTAGACCTTGAAGTAAAGATAGGGCATGGTCAAACACCCACGACGGATGGTAGGAAGAAGCCACTGCCTCCCAACTGGAGGGCGAAGGGACGCATCATGTTCGTCGATGGATCTACCATCGAGTTGGATGACGACTTCCAGGCGGGAGTGGGTTCAGAGGCAGGCAACGTAGAGGCTTCAGGGGGTGGAGTAGTCGCTGCCTCAGTACAAAAAAGGTAAGGCGACCGGTAGACGCCGTAGAGGTTCTCGGTCTAGGAGTCAAGTAGAACCCAATGCTCCTCCATGGGAGAAAGCGGGTCTAAGTGAGGACGTGTGGAGAGATCGGTACACACGCCAGGCTTGTATCCGTTGTGGCCAATAAGGCCATAACCAATTCAAGTGGCGAAACAAGAAGGTGACCGAAAAGATCCTGCCCACGATGGGCAGGCGTTGGGATCCTCCGCTCCCGTTGGTAGCAACGTGGCCAGCAGTTCTGGCACTACTCCGAAAAGCGCGTCGGGCCAGTAGGAATAGCAGTTGTTCCTGCTAGGGTCGAGGTGGTGGACACACCCTCACCATCTCGAGAGATGGCCCAAGCTACTGACTCCGTTGTGGTCCCGCAAACACATTCAGACCCATCGAGCCTTTATTCGATGAATGTGTTCGAGTCCTTAGAGGAGCTAGTGGAGGAGTGGTCCAAATCAGACCCACTAGCTTCTTGGACGGCATTGGCAAAAGCCCCTAGGAGTGAGATGTTCGCCGGCGAGGTAGTCATTGGCGGCCGCAAGGCCAAGGCCTATTATGACACTTGTTCGACGCGGAACTTTATCAGTTGTGCGTGCGTTGAGAGACTGCGCTTACAGGGGCAAGTGCAGCGCCTAAGTCGACCTGTGGAATCGACCTGTGCCAACAAACAGCGCATGGTAGTTCACGACTACCTTCAGAATGTTGAGTGTTGTTTCCCGTACGCAGGAGGGGAACTGAGACATCACGTCTCATTCCTAGTCAGCGATGATCTCTCAATGGACATCCTGTTGGGCCTGTACTATCTTTCGCTTGCACAACCCCAGTTTAACTGGGACCGAAAAGTGGTCAAACACACTTCGCCAGGTGGGGGGACCGCCAGATTACGTAAGTTCAAAGCTAGTAGTCTGATTGAGTCCTACGGATGCATGTGTGAGGCTGCGTTCTATAACTATTATAAACAAAATTCGGAGGAGGGTATGTATCTAGTTTGTCTCTGCAGCAGGCGAGCCGGTGAAAATGCCACCGGAGATAGAGGGAGCAGTCGCTTAGTACCCTGATCTATTTGAAGAGCCAACAGGGGTTGTTGAGAGGGAGGTCGTTCATGCAATAGAGATTATCCCAGGGTCTAGCATCCCGAAGGGTAGGATCTATCGGATGTCTCCAGGCGAGCTTGATGAGCTTCGCCGACAACTCAAGGAACTCGTAGAGAAGGGTTGGATCCGGCCGGGTGTTTCCCGTTACGGATCTCCGGTCTTATTTGTGTCGACGAAGGGGGGAACTCTGAGGATGTGCATTGACTATAGGGGCCTCAATGCCATCACTGTCAAGAACCGAGAGCCCCTACCGTGCATCGACGATTTGCTAGATAGAGTGCAAGGGTGACGGTACTTCAGTAAGATAGATTTGAAGTCCGGGTACCATCAGATTGCAATCCAGCCCGAGGATCAACACAAAACCGCATTCCAGACCAGGTACGGTCTGTACGAGTTCGTGGTGATGCCTTTCGGGCTTTGCAATGCTCCTGGCACCTTTCAGCACGCTATGAATCAGATCTTTCATGACTACTTGGATAAGTTTGTCATCGTGTACCTCGATGACATACTTATTTTTAGTAGGACTGTTGAGGAGCACGTTGCGCACTTTGATAAAGTCCTCAATCTCCTTCGGCAGCACAAGTTCAAGATCAATGGGGAGAAATGCAAGTTTGGTCGCACCCAGATCTTGTACTTGGGTCATGAGATTTCCATGGAGGGATTGAAACCCGATGACGCGAAGGTGGCCAGCATTCGTGACTGGCCGCGTCCTCAGTCTGTGACTGAGATGAGTTCTTTCGTAGGGATGACCGGCTGCTACCGTAACTTTGTAAAGAACTATAGCATAGTGGCCACTCCTTTGACTGACCTGCCCCGCCTTGACACCCCATGGGAGTGGACAGATAGGTGCGAGGTTGCTTTCAGACATCTGAAGCATGCGTTGACACATCATGAGGTCTTGAAACTTCCTGATCCTGACAAGCCGTTCATAGTAACCACGGATGCCAGCCAATATGGAATTGGTGTCGTGCTAGCGCAGCAGGAGGGGCCAAAGTTGAGGCCAGTGGAGTACATGTCCAAAAAGATGCCCTCTCAGAAGTTGGCTAAGTCCACCTATGAGAAGGAGTTGTACGCGATCTATAAAGTGCTAACCCATTGGAGGCATTATCTCCTTGGGAGCTGCGTAGCACACCAAATGTGTTTGGAAGTTTTTTGAACGTTCGAACACGTTCGGCCGTTCGCCCGAACGGCTTTTGGAGGCCTTCGAACACGTTCGCCCAGCGGGCGTTACTGGCCCTCCGAGGGTCTGGCGGGGTCCTTGGGGTCGTAGAGGGGGTGTTTGGGGGGCGGGGTTGGGCGGGCGGCCTGGCGGAAAGGGGCAGCCGGGTCCCCCATTCGAATTCGAACGAACAATCGGGCTGCCCCGAAGCTCGTCCTCGCGCAGCGTTCTCCAGCGGAGCATCGAACCCCCGGGTAGGT
Source organism: Chara braunii (assembly GCA_003427395.1). NCBI lineage: Eukaryota > Viridiplantae > Streptophyta > Charophyceae > Charales > Characeae > Chara > Chara braunii. Next base: position 655,306 of record BFEA01000583.1, read on the forward strand.
GTGCCTCCTCCTCCTCCTCCTCCTCCTCCTCCTCCT
>BFEA01000583.1:656175-669160 GCA_003427395.1 Chara braunii
TCAATCAATCAATCAATCAAATTCAATTCGTTGATTGAATAGAATCTTGATCTCGAATCGAATCAAGATCAAGATTTTATTCAATCAACGAATCGAATCGATTCATTGATTGAATCGATTGATTGATTGATTGATTGATTGATTGATTGATTGAAGAAAAAAAAAACAGACAAAAAAAAAAAGCCAAATAGCCCTCTTCTACGGCCTCGCCACCCTCGCCGTCCTCCTCATCTTCTTCTTCTTCTTCTTCTTCTTCTTCTTCTTCTTCTTCTTTGACGTCCTTGTCGAACCCTCCTCCTCCTCCTCCTCCTCCTCCTCCTCCTCCCTATCCAGATCCCGACTTCCCCCCGGTGTCGCCCTCCCCTCCGCCTCCTCCGCTACCCTCCTCCTCCTCCTCAATCAATCAATCAATCAATCAATCAATCAATCAATCAATCAATCAATCAATCAATGAATCGGTTCAATCAATGAATCGATTCGATTCGTTGATCGAATTGAGTCTTGATGTTGATTCGATTCGTTCGTTGACTGAACGGATCGAATCAACATCAAGACTCGATTCAATCAATGAATCGAATCGATTCATTGATTGAATCGATTGATTGATTAATTGATTGATTGATTGATTGATTGATTGAAAGAGAAAAAAAAAACTGACAAAAATAAAAAGCCAAACACCCCTCTTCTACGGCCTCGCCACCGTCGCCGTCCTCCTCCTAATCTTCTTCTTCTTCTTCTTCTTTGACGTCGTCGTCGCGCAACCCTCCTCCTCCTCCTCCCCCTCCTCCTCCTCTTCTTCTTCTTCCTCTTCTTCTTCTTCTTTGACATCGTCGTCGTCGTCGCCCAACTCTCCTCCTCCTCCTCCTCCTCATCCTCATCCTCCTCCTCATCCTCCTCCTCCTCCACCTCCTCCTCCTCCTCCACCTCCTCCTCCTCCCTATCTTCTTCTTCTTCTTCTTCTTCTTCTTCTTCTTCTTCTTCTTCTTCTCGTTCCCCCACCAAACCCCCCAAACTCATATATATATTAGGGAAAAAAAAAAAAAAGATACGCCCGCATTCGAACGGTTTTCCGACCCGTTCGCGTTCGGCGATCGAACGCGAAGAGCATGCTACGCAGCTTGGGAGGTTCTTCATCGTCGGGACTGATCATCAGACCCTGAAGTGGATGAGAACTCAGCCTGTGCTCTCCGATGCGCTGAAACGATGGATCAAAGTCATTGAGCAGTATGACTTCGAGCCCCAGTACCTCAAAGATGAGTACAACAAAGTTGTTGACACGCTGTCGCGTAGGCCAGACTTCTCCGGTGCGCAGATCACTGAGTTTGGGCTTGCGGACGATGTCACTCGCTCTTTGGTGGAAGCCTATCGCGAGGACCAGTTCATGTTCGAGATCATATGCAGGCTCGAGGCGAAGGACAAGGTGACTTCTGCAGAGTTTCAGTTGGTCAACGGCTTGCTGTTCCTTGAGAAGGCCGGGAATAAATGTGTGTTCCTAACAGAAAGTCTTTGCGTAGTTTATTTTTAGGTGAGAGTCACAATGCCACGGGACATTTTGGTTTCAAGAAGACTCCAGCCAATCTGTTGCAGCGGTTCTGGTGGCCCACAATGATGAGAGATTCCAAACTGTATGTCGAGACTTGTCAAGTTTATCAACGTGACAAGCCCCGGACACAGGCTCCTCTTGGGCTGCTCAAGCCCCTTCCCATTCCGGAAAGGCCTGGTGAAAGCCTGTCCATGGACTTCATGGATACGCTAGTCACCAACAAGAGTGGCATGAGGTACATCTACGTCATCGTGGATAGATTTAGTAGGTATGCTAGGTTAGTGGCCACGCCGGAAACAGCAAAGACCGAGTACGTTATCAAGCTATTTAAGGAAAACTGGGTCAGAGACTTTGGCCTGCCGAAGTCTATAATCAGCGACAGGGATGTCCGATTCACCAGTGAACTGTGGAAGGCCGCAGCTGCTGAACAAGGAACGCAGCTGCAGATGACATCTTGAAACCATCCAAAGGCAAACGGATAGGCAGAGCAAATGAACCGCGTTGTTCAACACTTGCTAGGGCACTACATTAATTTAATCAACTGGACTGGGATGAGAAGCTTGCTCTCATCGCCAGCCTATACAACAACGCAGTTCATAGTGCCACGGGAGTAAGTCCTAACAGCCTACTTCTAACATTCAAACCCAGACTCCCCATTGACTTTCTGCTACCTGAGAACCAGCCTACTGCTGCTCCAAGCACTTTAGAATTCGCTTAAAGATATGAGAGTCATATGCAGCAGGCAGTAGAACACATGCACAAAGCACAGGCGGCGATGATCGAATCTAAGAACAAGCACCGCCGCCCATCTATGTTTCAGATAGGGGACAGGGTCTGGGTCAAGGCTTCAGAACTGGCACAGGAGCACGGGGTTTCCCGTAAGCTTATGCCACAGTACTTATGAGAAGTTTTGGATGTAGTTGGGGATGAACCAGACGGACCCTCATTTGTTATTCGGATCCCTGGACACCTTCGCACTTACCTTGTTTTTCACACCTCTAAGCTTGTACCATTCAAGGAAACTGACCAGTTTCCCTCTCGTCGCTCTATGATGCCTCCAACCATGGACGGAGAGGTCGACATCGATGACATCGTTGATCACAGAGAGATGCCAGTTCCAAGACCGCCAGGCAGAGGACGTCCTTCAAAACCGAAGCTGCAATACCGTGTTCGGTTCAAACATCACACCGATCCAAAGGAGGATAGATGGTTGACACGGGAGGAACTGATGCAGACCGCTCCACAGGTTGTCGCTCACTACGAGAAGTCTCTGCAGAAGGGAAAACGCCAGATTATCGAAGACTGAACTTCGCAGAGGACTATCAAAGTATGGAGGAGGTAATGCGAGGCACAGGGCCTCGATATGCCCTACAAGGACTAATTTCCACACAGTCGGCCGCCCTAAGTGAAGGCAGGCACGACCGAGGCCTACAGGCCATTTTGGGGTCACCACGCAACTGGGGAAATTCAGGCAGTTGCGCAGCTCCGGTTGGTTGGAAGCGCCCAGGCCCAGGCTGCCTTTCATTGCATGTAACTGAGGCAGGCCCTGGGCCAAATACACAAAGTGGCTCAGCCTCGTGGGGCCTTCCGGAAGCTTCTGGGCCAGGGCCCAGTACCACATTACCACACGCAGCAGCAGGCCACTTCAATATAGAGAAGGGCCTGCCTACTCATTGGCCATTCAGGCACTGGCTGCATGCTGCGCAAGCGCTGCTGCGCTAACGCTGGCCAGGCTCACGGGCAAGCTGAAAGGAGCAGGCAGCCATAGCCGAGCTGCGCTGCTGTATGCTGGATGGGGCGCATGGTGGTTCTTGGGTGCATGTGGCATCTGTGAGTTGGGGAACGAGGTTGTGAGTGATACGAGAGACATACCTGGTGCTTGAAGCGGACGGCATTGGCCGAGATCTGCTCGTACTTCGGGGAGCTTTTGACGTCATCAGCGGCATCGTAGAGTAGGCTAGATAGGATCTGCCATCTGTAGTCTGGGCACCGAGCGCCATATAGGATATCAACATTGGTTCTTCGTTGATGATGATGAGACTATTCCAGCATTGTCAATTATGAGCATCTGTGAGTTGCGGAACGAGGTTGTGAGTGATACGAGAGACATACCTGGTGCTTGAAGCGTACAGCATTGGCCGAGATCTGCTCGTACTTCGGGGAGTTGTTGACGTCATCAGCGGCATCATAGAGTAGGCTAGATAGGATCTGCCATCTGTAGTCTGGGTGCCGAGCGCCAGATAGGATATCAACATTGGTTCTTCGTAGATGATGATGAGACTATTCCAGCATTGTCAATTATGAGCTTTTGTTGTGCTCTTATTTGGTGAAACTCGTGATGCAATTCTGCTATTAGTTCGAGGTCACGACTATCTGGTCTCATGTGTATGATGCTGTTTGATTTCTGAAGTTCGATATTGCTCATCTTCCTTGCAGAAAATTGAAACTTGTTTTTTTTTTCCATGGCCGTAGTTGCCCCGAATAAATATCCACTCGATGATCTGTTGCAGCTTCGCTTGCAAGAAAAACAGGATGGAATACTGATGACCTTTTTTCGCTTCTTTTGTAATGACCCGCCAAAAACACAGACTGAGAACACTGCTGATTTCTGGGATTTGCCGCTGGAATGAATGCCTTGCTGAAATTCCCGCATTCTGCTGTGATTTCCATGTCTGTGTATGCGTGCCTGCTGTGATTTCCATGTTTGTGTGTGTGCGTGCCTGCTGGTTTGCATGCCTGTCTGAGTGCTTGTCGGTTGAATGTGTGTGTGACCCGCAAGGTTACTTGTTGGTTGAAGGGCCCCTCGAGGGCCGGTACTTACCTGTGGGCGTGACTTTGAGGGTTGCAGGGGGGGAAACACTCAAGTAGCGGGGGTAGGCCCGCGACACCTAGAACAGCGGGGGAAAACACTCAAGTAGCAGGTAGGCCGGTACCACTCAAGAAGTGGTAGGAGTGTCGGGTACTGGAGGCCGAGCAGAAGAAGACAAAAAGTTGGCATTTTTAGAGGCCCAGTAGCGGTAGGATAGCGGTAGGCCGGTACCAGTCCAAGTAGCCCGGGTCTAGGGCCTGTACGGAGGATAGCAGAGCCTGCAATGATGTTTCCCTCCGAAAGGGAGGAGGTACCGGTTGCTGGGAGGCCGCTCGGCCTAGGAAGTCACCGCCCAGGAGGCCGGTAGGCCCGCTATATCTCCAGGAAGAGCTCTTTGCTCTTCCTCATTTGCGGTGTGCAAGGATTGGCGACATGCTGCTGGAGCGCAGCGCTGGAGGGAAGCCATAGCTATGGTGGATTGGTTGTTGTTGTTGTTGTTGTTGTTGTTGTTGTTGTTGTTGTTGTTGAGTTGAGTCAGCAGTAAGAGGGAACTTCGGATATTGATTCTGGTCCATCCATTCATTGTTATTATTATTGTTGAGAGAAGAATAAGATTGGCGGATTGAAGGAGGAGGAGGAAGGTGGAGAGAGAAGGGGGAATTGTCATTGGTCTTGCTGGTGCATATCTTCTTCTTCTTCTTCTTCTTCTTCTTCTTCTTCTTCTTCTTCTTTCTCTCTCCTCTGGCCTTTATCTCTTTGCAAGTGCTTTCATTTCTTTCGCAATTGGGTGGCATTGTCTTTCATTGTGAATTTGCACTTGGGAAATGACCAGGATCGTAACAATTGGTATCGGAGCGGACTTACTTGCTGGCGAGAGGTGTTAGTTACCCTAACCCTAATTTTGAGTTAGGTTAGGGCTAACCTAATCTCGGATTAGGGTTGGAAGTTAGGGTTAAGTGGGGCAGTGAGGTATATGGATACTGCCCCCACCTGGTTAGGTCATGTAGGGTCGACATTTGACCTGACCAGGTTGCTTGAGTGAATGGATGGGGTGGCGAGACACAAAGGAGGCTGATTGGAGTAAGCGAGAGGGAGTAGAGAGTGAGAGGTACTCGCACCTGGAATCTGCACTTCAAGAAGACATTGAGTGACTTTTGGGCTTCCCCTCAAGAGGGAGACTTGATCGGAGGCTGCCATATCTGCATCGGAGAGCTGCAAGTTGCTACTTTGGTCTTCAAGCATCGACGGGGGATCCGGCTTTGCGTGTAGGAAGGCCCTCTTAGTCATGCTAGGACACTTCGTGTAGTGGTAGCTAGGGGTCAGGAGGACTGATGAGAGAGGGGGGTGAGTCGTTATCCATCTTTGGAGGCCGGGCCTCACAGGTAAGTGTCGTGTGACCTGGGTATGCCCGTGGCAGGTTGCTTGGTGCTTCATGGCCTGTTGGGGTGTGCTGGGCTCTCTTCCTCTTCTCTGCGGTCTTGGTCGTGTGTGTGAGCATGTGGATTGCTTTCTCACCTGATGGATGGATGGATAATGTATCTGTTCTAAACGACATATCTTTCTACGGTGCAATGTCGTTTCATTTCTGAATGGTTGTAGGGGTAAGTTCTTGCTAAAAGTTGTCTTTTCCTTTTCAGTACGGTAGAGGCAGTTTGGGACTGACTTGGTACCCCTATCTCGTTGGTCCTGGTCCACGACCTACTCGGGACCCCTCGGGACCCAGCGGGACCAGGCCCAACGGGACAGGACCTTTCAGGCCCAAATCTGTTGCCGCCAGTGCTTCTCTTCGTTGTGCTGAACTTGGGGGACATACGGCTAGCAAGGGCATTCCTTTCAAGGGGATCTTCACTGGTCTTACCGCCTGTTATCACATACTACCCTGCGTCTGGCTTGGCGACCGTCTGCACGCCTCGAAATCTCCATTGTTGCAGTTAGTTTTCTTCGACTGATTTACTGTGGTACATGTACCCTGTCAGGTTAGACAAGAGGGGATCTCCAGCTAAACTGATCGGGCCCGTTCAATAAGTCAGTCCTCTCTTCTGTTTTATTTTTTATTTTATTTATTTAGTCTTTTATTCTGCTGCGTGTCATTCTCTAAGTCCAAATGAGTCACCGATCCGGTTAGGAGTTCTACCTTCTACTCTGTGTGTTTTACTGATTGTTTCTTTCATTTGAACTATCTATGTCCGGTATTGAGACGCGTGCATAGACAACGGAGAGAGAGAGAAGGGAGAGAGAAGTTATTCTGTTTGAGAATGTGAGGAAGGGCAAGAGGAGTGTTCGTCCAAACGTGAGAAGAGAGCGGACCCCTCTTGAGAGAACTGCTAACACCCCTTCCTCCGGCATGGCAGACATCACATTTGCCCAATGGCAGGCCATGCTGGACGCAGCAGATGAGAACGAGAAACCATTATTCCAAAAGCTTTATGATGATGTCGTGCAGAGGGAAAGGGAGGCAGAGGCAGCAGCCAGAGCCACAAGCATAGCTGCTCAGGTGGCCCTCCTTCAGGTCCCGGAAGCCAATGCTGACCGGTTCCAGGAGAGGCTAGCTGCTGCCGTAGCAGCCTTGGTTAGACTACGGAACTTAGAAGACCTTGAGTCCCCTGTAACAGCACTGGAACAGCGGAACCAAGAGCTGCAGGCTGAGGTAATCAGCCTCAAACAATCTCAACTGTCTGCCCCTCGCCCTCCTAATCATCGACCTGCTGCAGTCCCAGTCTCTCAGTCTAACACAGTCCTCATGGCAAGAGCAAGTGGAACTGTGACAAGCGCAGGAACAGGTGTCAGCTCCTCATGCGGCAGCGCTGGCAGTTCTGCACTAGTCATAGTCCCAAATGCAGGGACATCAGCCCAAAACGCCACAGTCCTTACTGGCGTTCAGTACAGCGGTCTCGTAGTGGACAAGCAGGCGGCCACCTTGCAGTCCAAGTACGACGGGAAAGCGGATATCACCTCTTGGATTAGTTCCATGCGTTCATACTTTGAGGTCATGCGGACACCGCAAGAAGACCGAAGCATGATCATGGGCACTAATACTGAGCCCGCTGTACGGAATCACATTGAGCTTCAAGCTGTTGCTGCAGGTTATGAAAGAATTGACCTGACAGAGTGGCTGAAGATAACCCCTGTGCGCGCCCTTGAGGACCTTCTCATCACACGGTACCAAGATAAGCATGCTGCGCTCAAGGCTAGGCTGAAGCTTGAGGCCCTCAAGGGCCAAACATGGAGGTCCTCCATGCAGGCTTTGGAACAGCACTTGACTGGTTTGTTCACCACTCCAGACCTGGGTATGACCGACGTGTCTTGTACGGATGTAGTCATGGGAGTGGCCCCTAAAGAATACCTCTCCCTGCTAGGACTCAAAGACCATACTACTTGGCGAGAGCTCATGACGGATCTAGTCAACCTAGAGGCCAAGGACCTCGCCAGGCGTAAGAAGGCGCCCGATGCAGGTGGAAAACCACAACGCAAGCGGTATGGAAGCAGCAACCAGCTTGCACTGCATGAACATCGGGAGGCTGAAGATCAGCCCTACGCGGATGATCTGTCTCTAGATGATGATCTGGAGCCGGACTCCGATATGGGCTGTTCCAAATCAGCCATTGAGTCTAACGTAAACGAAGACGAAAAACTTAATACTTTTAGAAAGACTACTTCAAACAAGGGGCCTAACCGTGGTTCAGGTAAGGGAACTGTTGTCCACCTCCCCAAGAATGCAAAGATCCCTGAGAAACCGGAGGACGCATCTACCAAGCCTTGGGAAACCCTCCGTATCAGTCAAAAGGAATGGGAAAGAAGATCTAAACTGCGCATATGCTTGCATTATCAAAAGTCTGGGCATGTTGTGCAGGACTGTTATAGACTTCAGGGAAACAGGCAAAGGGTGTAGAGGAGTCATCAGCACTCCCTAGAACAAGGGAAGCTGGAACATCAGTTGCAGGCCCCTCCAATGAGCCTGAATCTGATCAACAGCCTACTCTTGAAGCCCGGAACGACGTTGAATCCAAGGCTGCTGCAGCCCATATGTTATACACCGAGCCTTGGGAGGAGTCAAAGGAAGTTGACTTCCACGCTCACATGGAACATTGGCTGCAGCTCAAGCAGCAACGCCGCGTTCAAGGGAGCGTGGAGCTAACCTTCTTTAAACTGCTCATTGACCGTCGATACATCCGCGTGTTGATCGATAGTGGTTCAACCACTAATTTCTTTTTTCCTAACGGGATTCGTAAGGCGGGTCTGGGAATGAAGCAATTGGAACTGCAGAACCCTTGTCAGACCCAGGTGGGCAACCAAGAGGTTGTCACCTCCACACATGTTGTCAAAGGTGTGCGCGTCACCTTTGACAAGGACCGCATTGACACATGAGCTCAACTTTTATGTCATGGACAAGTGTCCGTTCGACGCGGTCATTGGCTTGGGCTGGTTAAAGGCTCATTGCCTAAGGACCACGTGGGCAAACAATCAGTTCGTGGTGCGCGATGCCAAGGGGAACGAGCGTACCGTCTTATTGGATGAGACGCGCGAGTCCCCTGTGACTCTTCTAAGTGCAAAGAAATTCTGCAAATCAGTGCGCAGGTGCAAGGAAGCTGAGCATGTACATATAGCTCTTGTAAAACCTCTCCATGTGCCTTCTACTTTTGCTGCATTTTCTACCTCGGTAAGTAACTCTACTTCTACCACCTCTACTTCTAATCCATCTACTTCTACTGTAAATAATCCCTCTACTTCTAATCCGATTGTCATTGTTGTAAATTCTCAGTCTAATTTTATTTCTCCTGATGAGGATGATCCTCCACCGGAAGTCCCAACAAACATTCGCCAGCTATTAGATCAATTCCCTGAAGTTTTGGCCGAACCTCGTGGAGTTCCCGAGCGTCCGGGCAAACATAAGATCGAGATAATAGAAGGGAGTGTTCCTCCAAAGGGTTGTGTCTACCGTATGGGACAAGGCGAGTTGGAGGAGTTGAGGAGGCAGATTGATGACATGATCGACCGTGGATGGATTAGGCCTAGTGAGTCTGAGTTCGGTGCACCTGTCCTGTTTGTGCCRAAGAAAGGAGGCAAACTCCGGATGTGCATTGACTATCGTGGCCTAAACCGTATCACCCGAAAGAACGCGTATCCYTTGCYTCRYATAGATGATYTGCTAGATGYKGCAGGTGGGTGCAAGGTCTTCTCCAAGATCGACCTCAAGTCTGGCTACCACCAGATTGAAGTTGATCCGAGTGACCAGCACAAAACTGCATTCAAAACACGCGATGGGCTGTACGAATTCATCGTTATGCCCTTCGGTCTTACGAATGCGCCAGCCACATTTCAGTGCCTCATGGACAAGGTACTTCGCCATCAGCTCAACAGGTTTGTGGTTGTGTACCTTGACGATATCATGATTTTCAGCAAGTCCATGGAAGAGCACGTCAAGCACCTTGAGGAGGTCTTGCAAGTCCTCAAGGAGGCACAGTTGCACCTCAACTTAGAGAAATCTGAGTTTGGAAGGGACAGTGTCATCTATCTTGGGCACCGGTTGTCTGCAAACGGCCTTGAGTCGGAGGCAACCAAGGTTGAGGTCATACGAAACTGGCCTCAACCAGCAAACGTACGCGAACTGCGTTCTTTTCTTAGTTTGGCCTCATATTACCGAAAGTTTGTGCCTAAATTTTATGTCATTGCTCACCCACTCTCGAGACTAACAAGTAAGAATGTTGCTTATGCGTGGTGTGAGAAATGTGAGACTGCGTTCCAAGCCTTGAAAGAGGCATTGGTGAGTCATCCTGTGCTCCACATTGCGGATCCCAACCTCACATTCGTAGTCACTACGGACACGAGCCAGTTTGGGATTGGTGCAGTGCTGCAACAAGATGATGGTGATGGTCTGCGTCCGCTCGAGTATTACAGCAAACGCATGCCCAGCCACAAGGTAGCTACCTCCACATACATGCGTGAGCTCTACGCCGTGCGCGAGGCGCTCGCACATTGGAAGCACTACCTCTTGGATCGTCACTTCAAGGTCTACTCAGATCATCAGACCTTGCAGTGGATTCACACACAAACTGAACTCTCTCCTACACTGACCCGCTGGTTGCATGACATTGATGTCTATAGTTTTGAGTTGAAACACAAGAAAGGCTGTTATAACCGTGTTGCTGACGCCCTATCACGCCATCCTGAGCTTTTGACTTGCCTTGTGGGTTCGTATGACCTCCGAAGGAAGCCGAAGGAGGATCTGGTCGAACACACCGCCAAGGATCCGAACCTTAGTCCCATCCTTGAGCAGGTCAAGGCTGACCCTAACAGTCAGCCTGATTTTCATGCATGCGAGGGTCTTGTATTTCGCCGGTATGGGAAGTTTGATCGCTTGTGTGTACCCAACCATGCGCCTCTCCGAACTCATTTCTTGGATTTGGCACATGGTCGGAGTGGACATTTCGGCTTTGAGAAGACTTATGGGAGTCTTCTGCGACAGTTTGATTGGCCAGGGATGAAAGGATCTGCTCATAAATTTATTGTTGAATGTCAAGTATGTCAAAGAATCAAAGTCCACAGGCATAAGCCTTATGGCTTGCTGAGACCCCTCCCCATTCCTGATGGACCCGGTGAGTCGATTTCCATCGACTTCACGGACATGGGACAGGTGAGTGAGGCAGGGAATTCACAAGTCATGGTCATCGTGGACCGTTTCTCCAAATTTCTGAACTTGATTCCTTTCCCTCCCCATGCCCCAACCGAGCTTGTCATCGAAGAGTTCCATCAGCAGTATATTCTGCAGTTTGGCCAACCGAAAACCATTGTGAGTGATCGGGACACCCGATTCATTAGTAAAGATTGGAAGGACTTCACTTCTCAGATCTACGACATTAAACTCAACAAGACTTCTAGTCGACACCCCGAAGCCAATGGACTGGCTGAGGAGATCAACCAGACTGTCATCCAACTACTTCGCGCATTGATTGTGCCAGATCAGAACACGTGGGACAAGGAGTTGCACAAAGTAAAGGGACTGTACAACAATTTCATTCACTCCGCAACTGGTGTGACACCAAACCAGTTGCAATACGGATGGCCGATGCGTAATCCCCTCTCCTATCTGTACCCCGAACGGTCACCTGGTCTGATGCCCGGCATGCCTGGCTACAATGCCAAGTACGCACGCTTGCTTAAAGTTGTTATCGCAGCCATGAACAAGCGTCAGCATGCCATGATCAAACATGCTAACAAGTTGCGCAAGGAAGCAAACTTCAAAGTAGGGGATTACGTTTGGGTCAAAATGTCTGAGTTTTCTGATGAAGAGGGCGTCTCACGAAAGCTTCTTCCATTGTACTATGGCCCTTGGCAGATTCTGAAGGTGATTGGGGATGATTTTGGTCCTTCATATGTGATTGACGTGCCTCCTCATCTGCGCACGTATCCGGTCTTTCATGCATCCAAACTGTTCCCACACGTTGATGATGAGACTTTTCCCTTCCGAGACCCTATGATACCTCGCTCTATTGACGGCGGCCATGAGATAGACAGAATCGTTTCTCACGAGGGAAGAGGGAGGAACAGACAGTACAAGGTTCACTTCCTCTATCACCCGTTGACTGAATTCTTCTGGATCGACCGAAAAGAGCTGCTAAAGAGTGCTCCCCGTGTTGTGAACGCTTATGAACGACAGACCGCTGAGGGACAGACTGCTAAATTTGTTGCAGAAATGACTCCTCACGGACTTACTAATTCTCTCTTTCTGATTTACTACTACGATGCATTCTGTGCCAACTCTGAATGAGTTACTCGCTCGAAGGGACCTTGCTCTTGAGAGGGGGGTAGTGTAATGACCCGCCAAAAACACAGACTGAGAACACTGCTGATTTATGGGATTTGCCGCTTGAATGAATGCCTTGCTGAAATTCCATTCTGCTGTGATTTCCATGTCTGTGTGTGTGCGTGCCTGCTGGTTTGCATGCCTGTCTGATTGTTTGTCGGTTGAGTGTGTGTGTGACCCGCAAGGGTACTTGTTGGTTGAAGGGCCCTGCAGGGCCGGTACTTACCTGTGGGCGTGACTTTGAGGGTTGCAGGGGGGAAAACACTCAAGTAGCGAGGGTAGGCCCGCGACACTTAGAACGGCGGGGGAAAACACTCAAGTAGCAGGTAGGCCGGTACCACTCAAGAAGTGGTAGGAGTGTCGGGTACTGGAGGCCGAGCAGAAGAAGACAAAAAGTTGGCATTTTTAGAGGCCCAGTAGCGGTAGGATAGCGGTAGGCCGGTACCAGTCCAAGTAGCCCGGGTCTAGGGCCTGTACGGAGGATAGCAGAGCCTGCAATGATGTTTCCCTCCGGAAGGGAGAAGGTACCGGTTGCTGGGAGGCCGCTCGGCCTAGGAAGTCACCGCCCAGGAGGCCGGTAGGCCGCTATATCTTCAGGAAGAGCAAAGAGCTCTTCCTCATTTGCGGTGTGCAAGGATTGGCGACATGCTACTGGAGCGCAGCGCTGGACTGGTACAGCGCTGCTTGGTGGTGAAGGGCAGTTGGAGCTCCCCTGGCTATGGCGAGCAGTCCAGCTTGAGGCGGAGGAAGAAGGGGGCGAAGGAGGAGAGTGGCGAGGCACTTACCTGGCTATGGTAGACACCATCTTCATCACCTTGCTGGGCGCTGCATC